>OY759157.1:17989345-18218434 GCA_963662125.1 Diplazon laetatorius | reverse complement strand
AAGTTTGGTGAGAAGACAACTGTGGGATACGGTGTCAAATGCTTTACTGAAAACGAATAACACAAGAATGGTTATTCTCTTCTCATCAATATTTCGTTTGATATCATCACTGATTCGTAATAATGCCGTTTGGGTGGAAAATTTTTTACGATAGCCTGATTGTCGATTATCAAGTATATGATGAGTGTCGAGGTAATCAGTAATTTGACGATGGATTATTCTTTCAAAAGTTTTTGATGTTTCACAGAGATTAGCAATCGGCCGCGTATCCGAGGGAGAATCTGGTGAATTAGTCTTAGAGAGAGGTCGTATGAAGGCTCGTTTCCATTCGGTGGGAAAGTGGGCGAGGTGGAGGGATGAATTGAAAAGTTTTGTTAGGAGTTGACCTACTAGCGGTTGAGCATTAGAGATGGCAAATAATGGGATACGATCTGGACCAGACGCGAAGGATGTGGTCGATGAGGTCGAGGTGAGGGCAAGTACTTGGTTGAGAGGAATAGGAGCAAAGCTGAAATGAGGTGTAGAAACCGGAAGAGGGAAAGAGTTGATAATATTTGAAAGGTCGGAGATAGAGCATGGTGGAAAGCGATTCGAAATAGAGGCATAATGAGAATTGAGTATATTGGATGGGAAGTAGTGCAAAGGTGATGGTAAAGGTGAGTCGATGAGACCAAGTTGAACAAGCTCTCGCCACAGTTTAGAGGGATCAGAAATATTCAACAATCTATTGGAGTGGAAATTTTCTTTTGCCTGTCTTAGTTCAATTGTCAGTTGATTACGATAATGCCTATAAATTTCAAGATCGAGTAAACTCTTCGATCGACGTGCAATGTTATAGAGTGTTTGTTTTCGTTTAATTTTTGATTTAATGACATCAGAGAGCCAAGGTGCAGGTGGGTTTTTAGCTCTGAATACATGCATTGGAGCGTGAGCATCAAGTGACTCCGAGATAGCGTTCGTGATGGTAGCTAAAGACGCATAAGTCGCTAAGTCCACACAATGGTGTTGCAGACACCCATTTGTTCGATGGATATTTTCGAGCCAATGGTGGTACAATAACTGATCTGATCAAAGGTTTTGTAGGTTCGCCGGACGATGATGCGATCTTTAAACGCGGGAACTTGATACGTGTACGTGAGTTCAATTTGATCATGACTATTTATAAACGGCGTATCGGATTTGATAAAGGACGTTACTTTACTTAAATTATCGACGAGAAACACGTCTAACAATGTATCAGAATGGCTGGTATGGTGAGTAGGTTCAGACGGGACGATTTGGAGAGAGAGGAGTGCAGCTACTTCTTTGAGGTGATTAGCTTCATAAGAGTTGGAGAGCAATTTGCAGTTTAAATCGCCCGTGAATACAATGTTTTTGTAGCTGTGAGAAAATGAGGTAAGCAAATCCACAAAATCATTAAGGTTTCTGCCCTTAGGCCGTCTATACATTACGGCAAGTAGTAGGGGCTGCAGGTCGTTACCGCAGATATCTAAAATTAAATACTCTTCCGAGTTAGTAAAATGACTAGGTGATACTGCTAACGTGTGAGCTACGATTGATTCGCGGATAAAACAAGCAACCCCACCACCTTCTTTGCCCTCTCTATCAGCTCGAATTAAACGATAGCCTTGAATACGTACAAGATCGTCGGATATGTGTGGGTGAAGCCACGTCTCGGAGATTGCAATAATGTGGTATTGATTGGTTGTGATTAATGCTTCAACTTGCTCAAAATGTGCTTGAAGTGAGTTGGCATTAAAATGGGTTATATTTAGTTCGAATGTTCCTTTAGGAGAACCGGAGAGTGAAGAGTTCGCAATTACATTTGGGGTTACAAGTCAAATTAGTTTCTCGAGATCGGATTCGTTCGCTATGGTGATTGGAGAATCACCGTCGTTTCTTCGTACAAAAATCTGACCACCTCTGGACCAAACATACTTCAAAGATTCTGTTTTCGCGATTTCTTTGGTCTAACGTAGTAGGTTGTACAATGGCGTGGGGAGCACTTCGTTGATGTGAATGCGACTGCTATTCGAACATGAGAATATATCACCGGTGGTAAGATCGCGTTTTTTCCTCATAACTTTGATAATAATATCACGTGTTTGTCTCGATTCCGAGGCCACAATGACGGATCTCCTCAAAGTTTGGTTTTGATTGTTCATATTCGTTTGAGAAAATTGGTGGGTACCAGATACGATCGGTGTATTTTGGACATTTGATTTTCTCGGGATATCACGAATTTCAAGAATGTCGGATATTAATTCTGGAATTCCAAGACCATGAAAAACGTTATCTACTAACTGCCTAGCCGGATCTGAGATGGCACCGAGTCCTGAAATGATTATTTCGGACGTATAAGAGGCTGAAGACGACGAAGCAGAACTTTGATTCGAATTAAGTAACGAGCGAAGTTCGGCATTTTGAGCTTCGAGAGTAGCGATTTTAGCACTGTGCACCAAGTGAGCTCCGGTGAGGAAATAGGTGTAGTTGAGATGTGCTCGAGACTGTAACACCAACTGAGCTAACACGTATAAGCTCGATTTGATCTATTGTTCTGTTTTACCGACCGAGTTTGCGAGGTGGACATTAATGCGCAACACCAACTGTAGCACCGACTGATCTAACACGTATAAGATTGATTTGTATATTGTTCTGTTTTACCGACTGAGTTCACGAGGTAGATATTGAGGAGCAACACCAACTGTAGTACTGACTAAGCTAACACGTATAAGCTCACTTTTGTAGATACTCGATGACAGTTATGACGGGCGCAGCAAATGGCGGCCAGGGCAGTGCTTCCGTGAAGAATACGGTGATTGGACGATCGTGATCCAAGAAAATTTACCAAGTGGGGAACGTGCAGTGGTGCTGAGATAGATCCTAGTGAATTTGAGGCATGGTCTGGTGATTATCGATTATCGATGAAATCGATAATAATCGATTGTGGATACTACAGCACATGCGGTGATGTGTTGACAGGGCCACGAACATCCACGAATGGAAGTGAGGTTAAAAAACCAACATCTACTCGCTTCAGATATATCAAGGCAATCACGTAGAATTAGCTAAGTCCAATTATCTGACGTGATAGCAGTGTTTTGGCTTGCTATATCTGAAACAAAAAGTAGCCCGGAGGCAGATAGCGGCAGAGAAAATCTCGACAAGGAAAGAGCGGTGAACAGATAAACGTTAGATTTTACTCACGAAGAGAGAAAGGGAGAGCAAAAGTGAGAGAGTGAGAGAGTAAGAGAGTGAGAGAGTGAGAGAGTGAGAGAGAGAGAGTGAGAGAGTGAGAGAGTGAGAGAGTGAGAGAGTGAGAGAGTGAGAGAGTGAGAGAATGAGAGAGTGAGAGAGTGAGAGAGTGAGAGAGTGAGAGAGTGAGAGAGTAAGAGAGTGAGAGAGTGAGAGAGTGAGAGAGTAAGAGAGTGAGAGAGTGAGAGAGTGAGAGAGTGAGAGAGTGAGAGAGTGAGAGAGTTGGAGAGTGAGAGAGTGAAAGAGTGAGAAGGGAAAAGTGAGAGAGTAAGAGGGTCACAGAGTAGGAGAGTGAAAGAGTAAGAAATAAAGAGACCGAGAAAGTAAGATAGTGAGAGAGTGACAGAGTGAGAGAGTGAGAGACTGAGAGAATGATAGAGTGAGAAAGTAATAGAGTGAGAGGGTCAGAGTGAGTGAGAGTGGGAGTGAAAGTAAAAGTGAGGGTTGGGGTGAGGGCGAGGGTGAAGGTGAGGGTGAGAGTAAGAGTGGGAGTGAGAAAGAGCGTGAGTGTGAGAGTGATCTTTAGTGTGATCGTGAGTGTGATCGTGAGTGTGATCGTGAGTGTGATCGTGAGTGTGATCGTGAGTGTGATCGTAAGTGTGATCGTGAGTGTGATCGTGAGAGTAAATGTGAGTGTGATTGTAAGTGTGAGTGTAAGTGTAGGTCTGAGTGTGAGTATGAGTTTCAAAGTGATTTCAAGTGTGAGAGTAAAAGTGAGAGTGAGAGTGAGAGTAAGGGTGAGGTTGAAAGTGGGAGTGGGGGTGAGAGTGAGAGTGAGAGTAAGACTAAGAGTGAGAGTGAGAGTAAGAGTAAGATTGAGAGTGAGATAGGGAGCAATAGCAAGACCAAAAGCAAAAGCGGAAAAGAAAGCGAAAGCGAAAGCGAGAGCGAAAGCAAGAGCGAAAGCTAGAGCGAAAGCTAGAGCGAAAGCGAGAGCAAGAGCGAAAGCAAGAGCGAAAGCGAGAGCGAAAGCGAGAGCGAGAGCGAGAGCGAGAGCGGAAACGAGCGCGAAAGCAAGAGCAAAAGCGAGAGCGGCAGCGAGAGCGAAAGCGAGAGCGAGAGCGGGAGCGACGGCGAGAGCGAGGGCGAGGGCGACGGCGGGAGCGACGGCGAGAGCGAGAGCGAGAGCGACGGCGAAAGCGACGGCGAAAGCGACGGCGAGAGCGACGGCGAGAGCGACGGCGAGAGCGACGGCGAGAGCGACGGCGAGAGCGACGGCGAGACCGAAAGCGAGACCGAAAGCGAGACCGAAAGCGAGACCGAAAGCGAGACCGAAAGCGAGACCGAAAGCGAGACCGAAAGCGAGACCGAAAGCGAGACCGAAAGCGAGACCGAAAGCGAGACCGAAAGCGAGACCGAAAGCGAGACCGAAAGCGAGACCGAAAGCGAGACCGTAAGCGAGACCGAAAGCGAGACCGAAAGCGAGACCGAAAGCGAGACCGAAAGCGAGACCGAAGGCGAGACCGAAAGCGAGACCGAAAGCGAGACCGAAAGCAAGACCGAAAGCGAGACCGAAAGCGAAACCGAAAGCGAGACCGGAAGCGAGAGCGAAAGCGAGAGTAAGAGTAGGAGTTAAAGAGAAAATAAGAGTGATAGTAAAGGTGAGATCGATGGCGAGTGTGAGGGTGAAGATCACAGTAAGAGTGAGAGTAAGAGTCAAAGTGAGAGTGAGAGTGAGAGTGAGATCAAGATTGAGATCGAGAGTGAGAGTTAGCGTGAGAGTAAGGGTAAGAGTGAGAGTGAGCGTGAGAGTGAGAACGAGATTAATTTTGAGAGTGAGAGTAAGAGTGAGAGTAAGAGTGAGGTCGAGAGTGAGAGTGAGAGTGAGAGTGAAAGTGACAGTGAGAGTAAAAGTGAGAGTGAGAGTGAGAGTAAGAGTGAGAGTAAGAGTCAAAGTGAGGGTAAGGTCGAGGGTGACGGTGAGGGTGAAGGTGAGAGTAAGATTGGGAATGAGATCGAGCGTTAAAGTAAGTGTGACAGTGAGAGTGGGAGTGAGAGTGAGGGTGAGAGTGAGAGTGAGATTGAAGGTGGGAGTAATAGAGAGTAAGAGTGAAAGAAAGCGTGAGAAGAAGAGTGAGAGTGAGAATGAGAGAGACAGAGAGAGTGAAAGCGAGAGTGAGAAAGAGAGTTAGATTAAGAGAAAGCGGGAGAAGAAGAGTGAAAGTGAGAGTAAGAGAGAGAGTGAGACTTAGAGTGAGAGTTGGAGTAAGAGTGAGAGTGAGCGTGAAAGTGAGAGCAAGAGTGAGAGTGTCAGTGGGATCGAGAGTGAAAGCGAGAGAAAAAGTGAGGGTCAGAGTGAGAGTGAGACTTGACGCGAGAGTTAGAGCGAGAGTAAGAGTGAGAGCAAGAGTGAGAGCAAGAGTGAGAGTGATGGTGATGACGAGGGTGAAATTGAGAGTGGGCGTGAGAGTGAGATTGGGAGTGATAGTGAGAGTGAGACCTAGGGTGCGGGCGAGAGTAAAGGTAAGGGTGACAGTGAGAGTGAGAGTGAAAGTAAGAATTAGAGTGAGTGTAAAAGTGAGTGTGAGTGGAAGTTCGAGTGTGAGTTTGAAAGAGATTGTGAGTCTACGTGTGAGTATGAGTGTGAGTGTGAGTGTAAGTTCATTAGTCAGCGTGAGTGTGAGTTAATAAGTAACTGAGAGTCTGAGTGTAAGTTCGAGCGTGAGTGTGAGTGTAAGTGTGAAAGTGAAAGTGAGTGAGATGAGAGAGTGAGCGTGGGAGTGGGATTGAGTGTGAGAGTAAAAGTGGGATCGAGAGTAAGAGTGAGAGTAAGAGTGAAAGTAAGAGTGAGAGTGAGAGTGAGACTTAGATTCAGTCTGAGAGTGAGAGTGAGACTTAGATTCAGTCTGAGAGTGAGAGTGAGAGTGAGAGTGAGACTGATACTGAGATAGAAAATGGGCGTGAGATTGAGAGCGACAGTGACCGTGAGTGTGGTAGTGAAACTGAGAGTAAGGCTCAGAGTAAAAGTGAGAGTGAGAGTGAGAGTTGTAACCATTCGCTGGCCCGTTGGCCATTCGATTGTCGCGCGCAACCGTTCCCTCCGTGAGTTCGTTGATTGGCCGCCCGGCGGCGCTTTAGTGCGAATAGTCTGCTTACGATGATAAGCAAATGGTGGCGCGGCGGTCGTCCAAATACAAAAATTTTGCACTGACTCTAACACCCACATCGAAAGAGTCAAAAAGTGGAGCATACCGGCACAAGTTCGCCATTTTGGGAGCCACGTGGCTCACACAATTAGTTACGGAGAACCCGAACACAAACTGTATACAGACAGCGAGTTCGAATGATCGTCAGACGCATCAAGATACCAACGGGACGAGTTTCTCGAGGATTCAGCTCATCGAGCTTTATTCGTCGAGGAAAGGGGCCAAGAGACAAGTCGAGCGTGCCACGCCATGCGCGGCCATTTCGTGCTACTCCTCGACCCGAGTGAAGGTCCCGTGAGCGTGTTAAGAGTGCGTCCGTCGAGATCGAACAATCGTCCACGTAATTATGTCAATATATCTGTGCCGTTTATCAGGTCATCACTGCCGTTAACCTACGGGTTCCGTTAATTATTTTCATGCGTTATTCGTTTTCACGTAAGCCCACGTGGGGCCCGTCTTTTGCCAATTCATGGTGATTGTTAATCATATTTTAACGTTTCAAATTTATCTTAAATAACTGTATATCTTTAGCCTGCAGGCCACATGGAAATAGCCAGCTCGCCGTTAAAAGCTCGCTATTGTTTACTGTAATTATCGTTTGCGAACGACCTTGCGCCTACGGGCCACATCGATACAGCCAGCTCGACAATAAGAGCTCGCTGTTCGTCTCTATTTTGATATCGTGTGATCATACTTTCATTGTACTCGATTGATCGGTGTCCGTTCTGATATATAAGAGCTCACATAACCACGAATATTTAAAGTGAACCAACCAAAATCAAAGCTATATTTTCTCCGAGATGTCCAATCTCCACATACGTTCTGAGCAATGAATATTCGTTCGACTAAATACACATCGATATTTCAATCGTTCGGCACTATATATATTATTTTTTCTTTTGTGGTCCATCACCCTCACAACAACGTCACCCTCGAAAGTCCCATTTTGGAATCATGTTTAATAGTTGATAACGGTCAAAAAAAAATCGTTACAGAGTTAAAGTGCGAGTAAAAGTAAGAGTGAGAGTGAGAGTAACAGTGAGAGTGGTAGTGAGATTGAGAGTGAGATCGAAATCGAGATCGAGAGTGGGAGTAAGAGTGAAAGTGAGAGTGAAATTGAAAGTGAAAGTCGGAATAAGAGTTAGAGTGAGAGTAAGATCGAGCGTAAAATTGAGAGTGAGAGTGAGAGTGAGAGTAACAGTGAGGGTGAAAGTGAGAGTAAAAGTGAGAGTAAAAGTGAGAGTGAGAGTGAGAGTAAGAGTGAGAGTAAGAGTAAAAGCGAGGGTAAGGTCGAGGGTGATGGTGAGGGTGAGGGTCAAAGTAAGATTTGGAATGAGATCGAGTGTAAGTGTTAGTGTGACAGTGAGAGTGGGAGTAAAAGTGAGGGTGAGAGTGAGGGTTAGAGTGAGGGTGGGAGTGAGAGAGAGAGTAAGAGCGAGAGTAAGAGTGAAACTGAGAGTGACAGCAAGAGTGAGAATGATGGTAAAATCAAGGGTGAAATTGAGAGTTAGAGTGAGAGTGAGATTGGGAGTTATAGTGAGAGTGAGACCAAGGGTGCGGGCGAGAGTAAAGGTAAATGTGAGAGTAAGAGTGAGAGTGAAAGTGAGAATGAGAGTGAGCGTAAGAGCGAGTGTGAGTGGGAGTTCGAGTGTAAGTTTGAAAGTGAGTGTGAGTCTACGTGTGAGTGTGAGTGTGAGTTTATAAGTCAGTGAGTGTGAGTTAATACGTGAGTGTGGGTCTGAGTGTAAGTTCGAAAGTGAGTGGCAGCGTAAGTGTGAAAGTGAAAGTGAGAGTGAGAGTAAAAGTGTTAGTGAGAGTGAAAGTGAGAGTAAAAGTGAGGGTGAAAGTGAAAATGAAAGTGAGAGTGTAGGTCAAATTGAGAGTGAGAGTAAGAGTGAGAGTGAGACTGAAAGTGAGAGTGATAGTAAGAGTAAGAGTGATAGTGAGAGTGAGAGTGAGAGTGATAGTGACATTAAGAGTGAAAGTGAGAGTGAGAGTGAGAGTAAGAGTAATAAGTGAAAGTGAGAGTGAGACCGATAGTGAGAGTGAGAGTGAGATCGAGACCGAGAGTGAGAGTGAGAGTGAGAGTGAGAGTGAGATCGAGATCGAGATCGAGATCGAGATCGAGATCGAGATCGAGAGTTAGAGTTTGAGTAAGAGTATGAAAGAGAGTCAGAGTGAGAGTAAGGGTGAGAGTGCGAGTGAGATCGAGAGTGAGATCGAGAGTGAGAGTGAGAGCGAGAGTTCGAGCGAGAGTAAGAGTGAAAGTGAGAGTGAGTGCGAGAGTGAAAGTGATGGTAAGATCGAGGGTGGAATTGAGAATGAGAGTGAGAGTGTGATTCGCAGTGAGACTGAGAGTGAGACCTGGGGTGCGGGTGAGAGTGGAGATAAGGGTGAAAGTAAGAGTGAGAGTTCGAAAGTGAGAGTGAGTGTGGGAGTGAAAATAAGAGTGAGAGTGGAAGCTATAGTGAGAGTGAGAGTGAAAGTGAGAGAGAGAGTGAGATAGTTAGAGTAAGAGTGAGAGTAAGAGTCAGAGTTAGAGTAAGAGTGAGAGTGAGAGTGAGAGTGAGAGTGAGCGTAAGAGTGAGGCTAAGAGTGAGAGTAAGAGTAAGCGTAAGAGAAAAATTGAGGGTAGGGTCGAGGGTGATAGTGAGGGTAAGGCCGAGACTAAGATTGGGAATATGATCGAGCGTTGAAGTGAAAGTCACAGTGAGAGTGAGAGTGAGAGTTAAAGTCAGAGTAAGAGTGAGAGTGAGGGTGAGGGTGAGAGTGAGCGAGAGGGTGGGAGTGAGATCGAGAGTAAGAGTAAGAGTGAGATTGAGAGTAAGAGTGAGAGTGAGAGTGAGAGTGAGAGTGAGAGTGAGAGTAAGAATGATTGTGAGAGTGGCATTGGGAGTAACAGTAAGAGTGGGAGTAAGAGGGTGAGTTAGAGTGGGAGTGAGAGGGAGAGTTAAAGTGAGCGTAAGAGTGCGAGTGAGACAGAGAGTGAGAGTAAGAATGAGATTGAGAGTGAGAGTAAAAGTGAAAGTGATAATGAGAGTTAGAGTGAGCGTGATACTAAGAGTAAAAGTGCGAGTGAGAGTGAGAGCGAGAGTGAGATTGAGAGTGAGAGTGAGAGTGAGAGTGAGAGTGAGAGTGAGAGTGAGAGTGGAAGTAAGAGTAAGAGTGAGAGATAGAGTATAAGTAACAGTGAGAGTGAGAGTGAGAGTGAGAGTGAGATCGAAATCGCGATCGAGAGTGGGAGTGAGGGTGGAAGTGAGAGTGGTAGTAAGCGTGAAATTAAGAGTCAGAGTGCAATCGAGAGTGAGAGTGAAAGTAAGAGTTAGAGTGGGAGTGAGAGTGAGAGTAAGAGTGAGAGTGAGAGTGAGAGTATGAGTAACAGTAAAAGTGAGAGTGAGAGTGAGGGTGAGATCGAAATCTTGATCGAGAGTGGGAGTGAGGGTGGAAGTGAGAGTCGTAGTGAGCGTGAAATTAAGAGTCAGAGTGCGATCGAGCGTGAAAGTGAAAGTGAGAGTGAAAGTGGGAGTGAGAATGAGAGTAAGAGTAAGGCTGAGAGTGAGAGTAAGAGTAAAAGTACGAAAAAAATTGAGGGTAAGGTCGAGGGTGATGGTGAGGGTGCGGATGAAAGTAAGATTGGGAATGAGATCGAGCGTTGAAGTAAGAGTGACAGTGATAGTGAGAGTGAGAGTGAGATTGACAGTAAGAGTGAGAGTGAAAAATAGAGTGAGGGTGAGAGTGAGAGTGAAAGTAAGAGTTAGATTCAGGGTAAGAGTGGGAGTTAGAGTAACAGTGAGCGTGAGCCTGAGGACGAAATTGAGAGTAAGAATAGAAGCGACAGCCGGAGTAAGAGGGCGAGCGAGAGCGAGAGCGGAAGTGAAAGCGAGAGTAAAAGTGAGGGTGAGAGTGAGAGTGAGAGTGAAAGTGAAAGTAAAAGTAAGAGTGAGAGTGAGAGTGAGAGTGAGAGTGAGAGTAAGAGTGAGAGTGAGAGTGAGATCGAGAGTAAGAGTGAGAGTGAGATCGAGATCGAGAGTGAGAGTAAGAGTTTGAGTAAGAGTATGAGAGGGAGTCAGACTGAGAGTAAGAGTGAGAGTGCGAGTGAGATCTAGAGTAAGAGCAAGAGCAAGAGTGAAGGTGAGAGTGAGAGTGAGAGTGAGAGTGAGAGTGAGAGCGAGAGTGAGAGTGAAACCGAGAGTGAGATCAAGAGCGAGAGCGAGCGTGAGAGTCAGAGTAAAAAAGAAAATAATAGTTATGGTAAACGTGCGATCGATGGTGAGTGTGAGATCGACGATGACAGTAAGAGTGAGAGTAACAGTAAGAGTGAGAGTGAGAGTGAGATCAAGATCGATATCGAGAGCGAGAGTTAGAGTTTCCGTAAGAATAAGAGTGAGAGTCAGAGTAAGAGTAAGGGTGAGAGTGCGAGTGAGATCAAGAGTGAGATCGAGAGTCAGAGTGAGAGCGATAGTTCGAGCGAGAGTAAGAGTGAGGGTAAGAGTGAGTGCGAGAGTGAAAGTGATGGTAAAATCGAGGGTGAAATTGAGAATGAGAGTGAGTGTGATGGGCAGTGAGACTGAGAGTGAGACCTGGGGTGCGGGTGAGAGTGAAGATAAGGGTGAAAGGAAGAGTGAGAGTAAAAGTAAGAGTGAGAGTGAGTGTGAGAGTAAGTGTGAGTGGGAGTTCGAGTGTGAGTTCGAGTGTTTCTGTGAGTCTAAGTTTGAGTGTGGGTGTGAGTTCGAAAGTGAGAGTGAGTGTGGGAGTGAAAATAAGAGTAGGAGTGGAAGTGATAGTGAGAGTGAGAGTGAAAGTGAGTGAGAGAGTGAGAGAGTGAAAGTAAGAGTAAGAGTGAGAGTCAGAGTTTGAGTAAGGGTGAGAGTAAGCGTAAGAGTGAGGCTGAGAGTGAGAGTAAGAGTAAGCGTAAGAGAAAAATTGAGGGTAGGGTCGAGGGTGATAGTGAAGGTGAGGCCGAGACTAAGATTGGGAATAAGATCGAGCGTTGAAGTGAAAGTCACAGTTAGAGTGAGAGGGAGAGTGAAAGTCAGAGTAAGAGTGAGAGTGAGGGTGAGGGTGAGATTAAGAGTGAGAGTGCAAGTGAGAGTGAAAGTGAAAGTGAGAGTGAGAGTAAGAGTGAGGGTAAAAGCGAGAGTAAGAGTGATAGTGAAAATGACAGGGAGATTAAAAATGACAGTGAGAGTAAGAGTAAGAGTAAAAGTAAGAGTAAATTCGAGGGTAAGGTCGTGGGTGATAATAAGGGTGAGAGTGAGAGTAAGATTGGGAATGAGATCGAACGTTGAAGTATGAAAGACAGTGAGAGTGGGAGTGAGAGTGAGGGTGAGAGTGAGAGTGAGAGCGAGAGTTCGAGCGAGAGTAAGAGTGAAAGTGAGAGTGAGTGCGAGAGTGAAAGTGATGGTAAGATCGAGGGTGGAATTGAGAATGAGAGTGAGAGTGTGATTCGCAGTGAGACTGAGAGTAAGACCTGGGGTGCGGGTGAGAGTGGAGATAAGGGTCAAAGTAAGAGTGAGAGTGAGCGTGAGAGTAAGTGTGAGTGGGAGTTCGAGTGTGAATTCGAGTGTTTCTGTGAGTCTAAGTTTGAGTGTGAGTGTGAGTTCGAAAGTGAGAGTGAGTGTGGGAGTGGAAATAAGAGTGAGAGTGGAAGCTATAGTGAGAGTGAGAGTGAAAGTGAGAGAGAGAGAGTGAGAGAGTTAGAGTAAGAGTGAGAGTGAAAGTCAGAGTTAGAGTAAGAGTGAGAGTGAGAGAAAAATTGAGGGTAGTGTCGAGGGTGATAGTGAGGGTGAGGCCGAGACTAAGATTGGGAATAAGATCGAGCGTTGAAGTGAAAGTCACAGTTAGAGTGAGAGTGAGAGTTAAAGTCAGAGTAAGAGTGAGAGTGAGGGTAAGGGTGAGAGTGAGCGAGAGGGTGGAAGTGAGATCGAGAGCAAGAGTAAGAGTGAGATTGAGAGTGAGAGTGAGAGTGAGATTGAGAGTGAGAGTGAGAGTGAGAGTGAGAGTGAGAGTAAGAATGATTGTGAGAGTGGCATTGGGAGTAACAGTAAGAGTGGGAGTGAGAGGGTGAGTTAGAGTGGGAGTGAGAGGGAGAGTTAAAGTGAGCGTAAGAGTGCGAGTGAGACAGAGAGTGAGAGTAAGAATGAGATTGAGAGTGAGAGTAAAAGTGAAAGTGATAATGAGAGTTAGAGTGAGCGTGATACTAAGAGTAAAAGTGCGAGTGAGAGTGAGAGCGAGAGTGAGATTGAGAGTGAGAGTGAGAGTGAAAGTGAGAGTGAGAGTGAGAGTGGAAGTAAGAGTAAGAGTAAAAGATAGAGTATAAGTAACAGTGAGAGTGAGAGTGAGAGTGAGAGTGAGATCGAAATCGCGATCGAGAGTGGGAGTGAGGGTGGAAGTGAGAGTGGTAGTAAGCGTGAAATTAAGAGTCAGAGTGCGATCGAGAGTGAGAGCGAAAGTGAGAGTGAGAGTGGGAGTGAGAGTGAGAGTAAGAGTGAGAGTGAGAGTATGAGTAACAGTGAAAGTGAGAGTGAGAGTGAGAGTGAGATCGAAATCTTGATCGAGAGTGGGAGTGAAGGTGGAAGTGAGAGTCGTAGTAAGCGTGAAATTAAGAGTCAGAGTGCGATCGAGAGTGAAAGTGAAAGTGAGAGTGAAAGTGGGAGTGAGAATGAGAGTAAGAGTGAGGCTGAGAGTGAGAGTAAGAGTAAAAGTACGAGAAAAATTGAGGGTACGGTCGAGGGTGATGGTAAGGGTGCGGATGAAAGTGAGATTGGGAATGAGATCGAGCGTTGAAGTAAGAGTGACAGTGAAAGTGAGAGTGAGAATGAGATTGACAGTAAGAGTAAGAGTGAAAAATAGAGTGAGAGTGAGAGTGAGAGTGAAAGTAAGAGTTAGATTCAGGGTAAGAGTGGGAGTTAGAGTAACAGTGAGCGTGAGCCTGAGGACGAAATTGAGAGTAAGAATAGAAGCGACAGCTGGAGTAAGAGGGCGAGCGAGAGCGAGAGCGGAAGTGAAAGCGAGAGTAAAAGTGAGGGTGAGAGTGAGAGTGAGAGTGAAAGTAAAAGTAAAAGTAAGAGTGAGAGTGAGAGTGGGAGTGGGAGTAAGAGTGAGAGTGAGAGTGAGAGTGAAAGTGAAAGTAAAAGTAAGAGTAAGAGTAAGAGTGAGAGTGGGAGTAAGAGTGAGAGTGAGAGTGAGAGTGAGAGTGAGATCGAGAGTAAGAGTGAGAGTGAGATCGAGATCGAGAGTGAGAGTAAGAATTTGAGTAAGAGTATGAGAGGGAGTCAGACTGAGAGTGAGGGTGAGAGTGCGAGTGAGATCGAGAGTAAGAGCAAGAGCAAGAGTGAAGGTAAGAGTGAGAGTGAAAGTGAGAGTGAAAGTGAGAGCGAGAGTGAGAGTGAAACCGAGAGTGAGATCGAGAGCGAGAGCGAGCGTGAGAGTCAGAGTAAAAAAGAAAATGAAAGTTATGGTAAACGTGCGATCGATGGTGAGTGTGAGGGTGACGATGACAGTAAAAGTGAGAGTAAAAGTAAGAGTGAGAGTGAGAGTGAGATCAAGATCGATATCGAGAGCGAGAGTTAGAGTTTCAGTAAGAATAAGAGTGAGAGTCAGAGTAAGAGTAAGGGTGAGAGTGCGAGTGAGATCAAGAGTGAGATCGAGAGTCAGAGTGAGAGTGATAGTTCGAGCGAGAGTAAGAGTGAGGGTAAGAGTGAGTGCGAGAGTGAAAGTGATGGTAAAATCGAGGGTGAAATTGAGAATGAGAGTGAGTGTGATGGGCAGTGAGACTGAGAGTGAGACCTGGGGTGCGGGTGAGAGTGAAGATAAGGGTGAAAGGAAGAGTGAGAGTAAAAGTAAGAGTGAGAGTGAGTGTGAGAGTAAGTGTGAGTGGGAGTTCGAGTGTGAGTTCGAGTGTTTCTGTGAGTCTAAGTTTGAGTGTGGGTGTGAGTTCGAAAGTGAGAGTGAGTGTGGGAGTGAAAATAAGAGTAGGAGTGGAAGTGATAGTGAGAGTGAGAGTGAAAGTGAGTGAGAGAGTGAGAGAGTAAAAGTAAGAGTAAGAGTGAGAGTCAGAGTTTAAGTAAGGGTGAGAGTAAGCGTAAGAGTGAGGCTGAGAGTGAGAGTAAGAGTAAGCGTAAGAGAAAAATTGAGGGTAGGGTCGAGGGTGATAGTGAAGGTGAGGCCGAGACTAAGATTGGGAATAAGATCGAGCGTTGAAGTGAAAGTCACAGTTAGAGTGAGAGGGAGAGTGAAAGTCAGAGTAAGAGTGAGAGTGAGGGTGAGGGTGAGATTAAGAGTGAGAGTGCAAGTGAGAGTGAAAGTGAAAGTGAGAGTGAGAGTAAGAGTGAGGGTAAAAGCGAGAGTAAGAGTGATAGTGAAAATGACAGGGAGATTAAAAATGACAGTGAGAGTAAGAGTAAGAGTAAAAGTAAGAGTAAATTCGAGGGTAAGGTCGTGGGTGATAATAAGGGTGAGAGTGAGAGTAAGATTGGGAATGAGATCGAACGTTGAAGTATGAAAGACAGTGAGAGTGAGAGTGAGAGTGAGGGTGAGAGTGAGAGTGAGAGCGAGAGTTCGAGCGAGAGTAAGAGTGAAAGTGAGAGTGAGTGCGAGAGTGAAAGTGATGGTAAGATCGAGGGTGGAATTGAGAATGAGAGTGAGAGTGTGATTCGCAGTGAGACTGAGAGTAAGACCTGGGGTGCGGGTGAGAGTGGAGATAAGGGTCAAAGTAAGAGTGAGAGTGAGCGTGAGAGTAAGTGTGAGTGGGAGTTCGAGTGTGAATTCGAGTGTTTCTGTGAGTCTAAGTTTGAGTGTGAGTGTGAGTTCGAAAGTGAGAGTGAGTGTGGGAGTGGAAATAAGAGTGAGAGTGGAAGCTATAGTGAGAGTGAGAGTGAAAGTGAGAGAGAGAGAGTGAGAGAGTTAGAGTAAGAGTGAGAGTGAAAGTCAGAGTTAGAGTAAGAGTGAGAGTGAGAGAAAAATTGAGGGTAGTGTCGAGGGTGATAGTGAGGGTGAGGCCGAGACTAAGATTGGGAATAAGATCGAGCGTTGAAGTGAAAGTCACAGTTAGAGTGAGAGTGAGAGTTAAAGTCAGAGTAAGAGTGAGAGTGAGGGTAAGGGTGAGAGTGAGCGAGAGGGTGGAAGTGAGATCGGGAGCAAGAGTAAGAGTGAGATTGAGAGTGAGAGTGAGATTGAGAGTGAGAGTGAGAGTGAGAGTGAGAGTGAGAGTAAGAATGATTGTGAGAGTGGCATTGGGAGTAACAGTAAGAGTGGGAGTGAGAGGGTGAGTTAGAGTGGGAGTGAGAGGGAGAGTTAAAGTGAGCGTAAGAGTGCGAGTGAGACAGAGAGTGAGAGTAAGAATGAGATTGAGAGTGAGAGTAAAAGTGAAAGTGATAATGAGAGTTAGAGTGAGCGTGATACTAAGAGTAAAAGTGCGAGTGAGAGTGAGAGCGAGAGTGAGATTGAGAGTGAGAGTGAGAGTGAAAGTGAGAGTGAGAGTGAGAGTGGAAGTAAGAGTAAGAGTAAAAGATAGAGTATAAGTAACAGTGAGAGTGAGAGTGAGAGTGAGAGTGAGATCGAAATCGCGATCGAGAGTGGGAGTGAGGGTGGAAGTGAGAGTGGTAGTAAGCGTGAAATTAAGAGTCAGAGTGCGATCGAGAGTGAGAGCGAAAGTGAGAGTGAGAGTGGGAGTGAGAGTGAGAGTAAGAGTGAGAGTGAGAGTATGAGTAACAGTGAAAGTGAGAGTGAGAGTGAGAGTGAGATCGAAATCTTGATCGAGAGTGGGAGTGAAGGTGGAAGTGAGAGTCGTAGTAAGCGTGAAATTAAGAGTCAGAGTGCGATCGAGAGTGAAAGTGAAAGTGAGAGTGAAAGTGGGAGTGAGAATGAGAGTAAGAGTGAGGCTGAGAGTGAGAGTAAGAGTAAAAGTACGAGAAAAATTGAGGGTAAGGTCGAGGGTGATGGTGAGGGTGCGGATGAAAGTGAGATTGGGAATGAGATCGAGCGTTGAAGTAAGAGTGACAGTGAAAGTGAGAGTGAGAATGAGATTGACAGTAAGAGTAAGAGTGAAAAATAGAGTGAGAGTGAGAGTGAGAGTGAAAGTAAGAGTTAGATTCAGGGTAAGAGTGGGAGTTAGAGTAACAGTGAGCGTGAGCCTGAGGACGAAATTGAGAGTAAGAATAGAAGCGACAGCTGGAGTAAGAGGGCGAGCGAGAGCGAGAGCGGAAGTGAAAGCGAGAGTAAAAGTGAGGGTGAGAGTGAGAGTGAGATTGAAAGTAAAAGTAAAAGTAAGAGTGAGAGTGAGAGTGGGAGTGGGAGTAAGAGTGAGAGTGAGAGTGAGAGTGAAAGTGAAAGTAAAAGTAAGAGTGAGAGTGAGAGTGGGAGTAAGAGTGAGAGTGAGAGTGAGAGTGAGAGTGAGAGTGAGATCGAGAGTAAGAGTGAGAGTGAGATCGAGATCGAGAGTGAGAGTAAGAATTTGAGTAAGAGTATGAGAGGGAGTCAGACTGAGAGTGAGGGTGAGAGTGCGAGTGAGATCGAGAGTAAGAGCAAGAGCAAGAGTGAAGGTAAGAGTGAGAGTGAGAGTGAGAGTGAAAGTGAGAGCGAGAGTGAGAGTGAAACCGAGAGTGAGATCGAGAGCGAGAGCGAGCGTGAGAGTCAGAGTAAAAAAGAAAATGAAAGTTATGGTAAACGTGCGATCGATGGTGAGTGTGAGGGTGACGATGACAGTAAAAGTGAGAGTAAAAGTAAGAGTGAGAGTGAGAGTGAGATCAAGATCGATATCGAGAGCGAGAGTTAGAGTTTCAGTAAGAATAAGAGTGAGAGTCAGAGTAAGAGTAAGGGTGAGAGTGCGAGTGAGATCGAGAGTGAGATCGAGAGTGAGAGTGAAAGTGAGAGCGAGAGTTCGAGCGAGAGTAAGAGTGAGAGTAAGAGTGAGTGCGAGAGTGAAAGTGATGGTAAAATCAAGGGTGAAATTGAGAATGAGAGTGAGAGTGTGATTGGCAGTGAGACTGAGATCGAGACCTGGGGTGCGGGTGAGAGTGAAGATAAGGGTGAAAGTAATAGTGAGAGTAAAAGTAAGAGTGAGAGTGAGTGTGAGAGTAAGTGTGAGTGGGAGTTCGAGTGTGAGTTCGAGTGTTTCTGTAAGTCTAAGTTTGAGTGTGGGTGTAAGTTCGAATGTGAGAGTGAGTGTGGGATTGAAAATAAGAGTGAAAGTGGAAGTGATAGTGAGAGTGAGAGTGAAAGTGAGAGAGAGAGTGAGAGAGTTAAAGTAAGAGTGAGAGTGAGAGTCAGAGTCAGAGTAAGAGTGAGAGTGAGAGTGAGCGTAAGAGTGAGGCTGAGAGTGAGAGTAAGAGTAAGCGTAAAAGAAAAATTGAGGGTAAAGTCGAGGGTGATAGTGAGGGTGAGGCCGAGACTAAGATTGGGAATAAGATCGAGCGTTGAAGTGAAAGTCACAGTTAGAGTGAGAGGGAGAGTGAAAGTCAGAGTAAGAGTGAGAGTGAGGTCAAGGGTGAGATTAAGAGTGAGAGTGCAAGTGAAAGTGAAAGTGAGAGTGAGAGTGAGTGTAAGAGTGAGGGTGAAAGCGAGAGTTAGAGTGATAGTGAAAATGACAGGGAGATTGAAAACAACGGTGAGAATAAGAGTAAGAGTAAAAGTAAGAGTAAATATGAGGGTAAGGTCGTGGGTGATGGTGAGGGTGAGAGTGAGAGTAAGATTGGGAATGAGATCGAACGTCGAAGTATAAAAGACAGTAAGAGTGAGAGTGAGAGTGAGGGTGAGAGTGAGAGTGAGCGTGAGGGTGGTAGTGAGATCGGGAGTAAGAGTAACAGTGAGATTGAGAGTGAAAGTGAGAGTGAGAGTGAGAGTAAGAGTGAGAGTGAGAGTGAGAGTGAGAGTGAGGACGAGAGTAAGAATGAGTGTGAGAGTGGCATTGGGAGTAACAGTAAGAGTTGGAGTGAGGGGGTGAGTTAGAGTGGGAGTGAGAGGGAGAGTTGAAGTGAGCGTGAGTGCGAGTGAGACAGAGAGTGAGAGTAAGAATGGGATTGAGAGTGAGAGTGAAAGTGAAAGTGATACTGAGAGTTAGAGTGAGCGTGATACTTAGAGTGAAAGTGCGGGTGAGAGCGACAGCGAGAGTAAGATTGAGAGTGAGAGTGAGAGTGAAAGGGACAGTGAGAGTGAGAGAGAGTAAGAGTGGAAGTAAAAGTTAGAGTGAGAGTTAGAGTATGAGTAACAGTGAGAGTGAGAGTGAGAGTGAGAGTGAGATCGAAATCACGATCGAGAGTGGGAGTGAGAGTGGAAGTGAGAGTGGTAGTAAGCGTGAAATTAAGAGTCAGAGCTCAATCGAGAGTGAGAGTAAAAGTGAGAGTGAGAGTGGGAGTGAGAGTGAGAGTAAGAGTGAGAGTGAGAGTATGGGTAACAGTGAAAGTGAGAGTGAGAGTATGAGTAACAGTGAAAGTGAGAGTGAGTGTGAGAGTGAGATCGAAATCTTGATCGAGAGTGGGAGTGAGGGTGGAAGTAAGAGTCGTAGTAAGCGTGAAATTGAGAGTCAGAGTGCGATCGAGAGTGAAAGTGAAAGTGAGAGTGAGAGTGGGAGTGAGAATGAGAGTAAGAGTGAGGCTGAGAGTGAGAGTAAGAGTAAAAGTAGGAGAAAAATTGAGGGTAAGGTCGAGGGTGATGGTGAGGGTGCGGATGAAAGTAAGATTGGGAATGAGATCGAGCGTTGAAGTAAGAGTGACAGTGAGAGTGAGAGTGAGAGTGAGATCGACAGTAAGGGTGAGAGTGAAAAAGAGAGTGAGAGTGAGAGTGAGAGTAAGAGTGAAAGTAAGAGTTAGATTCAGGGTAAGAGTGGGAGTTGGAGTAACAGTGAGCGTGAGCCTGAGGACGAAATTGAGAGTAAGAATAGAAGCGACAGCCGGAGTGAAAGGGCGAGCGAGCGCGAGAGCGAAAGTGAAAGCGAGAGTGAAAGTGAGGGTGAGAGTGAGAGTGAGAGTGAAAGTGAAAGTAAAAGTAAAAGTGAGAGTGAGAGTGAGAGTGAGAGTCAGAGTAAGAGTGATAGTGAGAGTGAGATTGAGAGTAAGAGTGAGAGTGAGATCGAGATCGAGATCGAGATCGAGATCGAGAGTTAGAGTTTGAGTAAGAGTATAGAAGAGAGTCAGAGTGACAGTAAGGTTGAGAGTGCGAGTGAGATCGAGAGTGAGATCGAGAGTGAGAGTGAGAGCGAGAGTTCGAGCGAGAGTAAGAGTGAGAGTGAGAGTGAGTGCGAGAGTGAAAGTGATGGTAAGATCGAGGGTGGAATTGAGAATGAGAATGAAAGTGTGATTCGCAGTGAGACTGAGAGTGAGACCTGGGGTGCGGGTGAGAGTGGAAATAAGGGTGAAAGTAAGATTGAGAGTGAGTGTGAGAGTAAGTGTGAGTGGGAGTTCGAGTGTGAATTCGAGTGTTTCTGTGAGTCTAAGTTTGAGTGTGAGTGTGAGTTTGAAAGTGAGAGTGAGTGTGGGAGTGAAAATAAGAGTGAGAGTGAGAGTCGGAGTAAGAGTGAGAGTGAAAGTAACAGAAAGAGTGAGAGAGTTCGAGTAAGAGTGAGAGTGAGAGTCAGAGTTAGAGTAAGAGTGAGAGTGAGAGTGAGCGTAAGAGTGAGGCTGAGAGTGAGAGTAAGAGTAAGCGTAAGAGAAAAATTGAGGGTAGGGTCGAGGGTGATTGTGGGGGTGAGGCCGAGACTAAGATTGGAAATAAGATCGAGCGTTGAAGTGAAAGTCACAGTGAGAGTGAGAGTGAGAGTGAAAGTCAGAGTGAGAGTGAGAGTGAGGGTGAGGGTGAGATTGAGAGTGAGAGTGCAAGTGAGAGTGAAAGTGAGAGTGAGAGTGAGAGTAAGAGTGAGGGTAAAAGCGAGAGTTAGAGTGATAGTGAAAATGACGGGGAGAGTAAAAGTGACAGTGAGAGTGAGAGTAAGAGTGAAAGTAAGAGTAAATGTGAGAGTAAGGTCGTCGGTGATGGTGAGGGTGAGGGTGAAAGTAAGATTGGGAATGAGATCGAACGTTGAAGTAAGAAAGACAGTGAGAGTGAGAGTGAGAGTGAGGGTGAGAGTGAGAGTGATCGTGAGGGTGGGAGTGAGATCGAGAGTAAGAGTAAGAGTGAGATTGAGAGTGAGAGTGAGAGTGAGAGTGAGAGTGAGAGTGAGAGTGAGAGTGAGAGTGAGAGTGCGAGTGAGAGTAAGAATGAGTGTGAGAGTGGCATTGGGAGTAACAGTAAGAGTGGGAGTGAGAGGGTGAGTTAGAGTGGGAGTGAGAGGGAGAGTTCAAGTGAGCGTAAGAGTGCGAGTGAGACAGAGAGTGAGAGTAAGAATGAGATTGAGAGTGAGAGTAAAAGTGAAAGTGATAATGAGAGTTAGAGTGAGCGTGATACTAAGAGTAAAAGTGCGAGTGAGAGTGAGAGCGAGAGTGAGATTGAGAGTGAGAGTGAGAGAGAAAGTGAGAGTGAGAGTGAGAGTGAGAGTGGAAGTAAGAGTAAAAGTGAGAGTTAGAGTATGAGTAACAGTGAGAGTGAAAGTGACAGTGATAGTGAGATCGAAATCGCGATCGAGAGTGGGAGTGAGGGTGGAAGTGAGAGTGGTAGTAAGCGTGAAATTAAGAGTCAGAGTGCGATCGAGAGTGAGAGTGAAAGTGAGAGTGAGAGTGGGAGTGGGAGTGAGAGTGAGAGTAAGAGTGAGGCTGAGAGTGAGAGTGAGAGTAAAAGTAGAAGAAAAATTGAGGGTAAGGTCGAGGGTGATGGTGAGGGTGCGGGTGAGAGTAAGATTGGGAAAAAGATCGAGCGTTGAAGTAAGAGTGACAGTGAGAGTGAGAGTGAGAGTGAGATTGACAGTAAGAGTGAGAGTGAAAGTGAGAGTGAGAGTGAGAGTGAGAGTGAAAGTAAGAGATAGATTCAGGGTATGAGTGGGAGTTAGAGTAACAGTGAGCGTGAGCGTGAGGACGAAATTGAGAGTAAGAATAAAAGCGACAGCCGGAGTAAATGGGCGAGCGAGAGCGAGAGCGAAAGTGAAAGCGAGAGTAAAAGTGAGGGTGAGAGTGGGAGTGAGAGTGAAAGTAAGAGTGAGAGTTAGAGTGAGAGTAAAAGTGAGGGTGAGAGTTAGAGTGAGAGTGAGTGTGAGAGTGAGGCTGAGAGTAAGAGTGAAAGTGAGAGTAAGAGAAAAATTGAGGGTAGGGTCGAGGGTGATAATGAGGGTGAGGGTGAAAGTAAGATTGGGAATGAGATAGAGCGTTAAAGTAAGAGTGACAGTGGGAGTGAGAGTGAGGTCGAGGGTAAGGGTGAGATTGAGAGTGAGAGTTAGAGTGAAAGTGAGAGTGAGGGTGAGAGTGAGAGTGAGAGTGAGAGTGAGAGTGAGAGTGAGAGTGAGAGTGAGAGTGAGAGTGAAAGTGAAAGTGAGCGTGAGAGTGAGAGTGAGAGAGAGAGTGAGAGTGAGAGTGAGAGTGAGAGTAAGAGTGAGAGTGAAAGTAAGAGTGACAGCGAGAGCAAAAGCGAGAGCGAGATTGAGAGCGAGAGCGGGAGTGAGAGTAAGAGTGAAAGAGAAAATGAGAGTTATAGTGAAGGTGGGATCGATGGTAAAGGTAAGAGTAAGATTGACAGTAAGGGTGAGAGTGAAAGTGAGGGTAAGAGTAAAAGTGAGCGTGAGGACGAACTTGAGAGTAAGAATAAAAGTCACAGCCGGAGTGAAAGGGCGAGTGAGAGCGAGAGCGAAAGTGACAGCGAGAGTGAGAGTGAGGGTGAGAGTGAGAGTGAGAGTGAGAGTGAGAGTGAGAGTGAGAGTGAAAGTGAAAGTGAAGGTGAGAGTGAAAGTAAGAATGAAAGTTAGAGTAAGAGTGAGAGTGAGAGTGAGAGTAAGAGTGAGAGTGAGCGTGAGAGTAAGAGTGAGAGTGAGAGTGAGAGTGAGAGTGAGAGTGAGAGTGAGAGTGAGAGTGAAAGTGAGAGTGAGAGTAAGGGTGAGAGTGCGAGTGAGATCGAGAGTGAGATCGAGAGTGAGAGTGAGAGCGAGAGTTCGAGCGAGAGTAAGAGTGAGAGTGAGAGTGAGTGCGAGAGTGAAAGTGATGGTAAGATCGAGGGTGGAATTGAGAATGAGAATGAAAGTGTGATTCGCAGTGAGACTGAGAGTGAGACCTGGGGTGCGGGTGAGAGTGGAGATAAGGGTGAAAGTATGAGTGAGAGTGAGTGTGAGAGTAAGTGTGAGTGGGAGTTCGAGTGTAAATTCGAGTGTTTCTGTGAGTCTAAGTTTGAGTGTGAGTGTGAGTTTGAAAGTGAGAGTGAGTGTGGGAGTGAAAATCAGAGTGAGAGTGAGAGTGGGAGTAAGAGTGAGAGTGAAAGTGAAAGAGAGAGTGAGAGAGTTAGAGTAAGAGTGAGAGTGAGAGTCAGAGTTAGAGTAAGAGTGAGAGTGAGAAGGAGCGTAAGAGTGAGGCTGAGAGTGAGAGTAAGAGTAAGCGTAAGAGAAAAATTGAGGGTAGGGTCGAGGGTGATAGTGAGGGTGAGGCCGAGACTAAGATTGGGAATAAGATCGAGCGTTGAAGTGAAAGTCACAGTGAGAGTGAGAGTGAGAGTGAAAGTCAGAGTGAGAGTGAGAGTGAGGGTGAGGGTGAGATTGAGAGTGAGAGTGCAAGTGAGAGTGAAAGTGAGAGTGAGAGTAAGAGTAAGAGTGAGGGTAAAAGCGAGAGTTAGAGTGATAGTGAAAATGACGGGGAGAGTAAAAGTGACAGTGAGAGTGAGAGTAAGAGTGAAAGTAAGAGTAAATGTGAGAGTAAGTTCGTCGGTGATGGTGAGGGTGAGGGTAAAAGTAAGATTGGGAATGAGATCGAACGTTGAAGTAAGAAAGACAGTGAGAGTGAGAGTGAGAGTGAGGGTAAGAGTGAGAGAGAGCGTGAGGGTGGGAGTGAGATCGAGAGTAAGAGTAAGAGTGAGAGTGAAAGTGAGAGTGAGAGTGAGAGTGAGAGTGAGAGTGAGAGTGAGAGTGAGAGTGAGAGTGAGAGTGAGAGTGAGAGTGAGAGTGAGAGTAAGAATGAGTGTGAGAGTGGCATTGGGAGTAACAGTAAGAGTGGGAGTGAGAGGGTGAGTTAGAGTGGGAGTGAGAGGGAGAGTTAAAGTGAGCGTAAGAGTGCGAGTGAGACAGAGAGTGAGAGTAAGAATGAGATTGAGAGTGAGAGTAAAAGTGAAAGTGATAATGAGAGTTAGAGTGAGCGTGATACTAAGAGTAAAAGTGCGAGTGAGAGTGAGAGCGAGAGCGAGAGTGAGAGTAAGAGTGAGAGTAAGAGTGAGAGTGAGAGTGAGATTGAGAGTAAGAGTGGAAGTAAGAGTAAGAGTGAGAGTTAGAGTATGAGTAACAGTGAGAGTGAAAGTGAGAGTGATAGTGAGATCGAAATCGCGATCGAGAGTGGGAGTGAGGGTGGACGTGAGAGTGGTAGTAAGCGTGAAATTAAGAGTCAGAGTGCAATCGAGAGCGAGAGTAAAAGTGAGAGTGAGAGTGGGAGTGAGAGTGAGAGTAAGAGTGAGAGTGAGAGTATGAGTAACAGTGAAAGTGAGAGTGAGAGTGAGAGTGAGATCGAAATCTTGATCGAGAGTGGGAGTGAGGGTGGAAGTGAGAGTCGTAGTAAGCGTGAAATTAAGAGTCAGAGTGCAATCGAGAGCGAGAGTAAAAGTGAGAGTGAGAGTGGGAGTGAGAGTGAGAGTAAGAGTGAGAGTGAGAGTATGAGTAACAGTGAAAGTGAGAGTGAGAGTGAGAGTGAGATCGAAATCTTGATCGAGAGTGAGAGTGAGGGTGAGAGTGAGAGTGAGAGTGAGAGTGAGAGTAAAAGTGAAAGTAAAAGTAAAAGTGAGAGTGAGAGTGAGAGTGAGAGTGAGAGTGAGAGTGAGAGTAAGAGTGAGAGTAAGAGTTAGAGTGAGAGTGAGATTAAGAGTAAGAGTGAGATTGAGACTGAGTCCGAGATCGAGCGTGAGAGTGGGAGTGAGAGTTTGAGTAAAAGTATGAGAGGGAGTCAGACTGAGAGTGAGGGTGAGGGAGCGAGTGAGATCGAGAAGAAGAGCAAGAGCAAAAGTGAAGGTGAGAGTGAGAGTAAGAGTGACAGCGAGAGCGGAAGCGAGAGCGAGCATGAGAGCGAGAGCGGGAGTGAGAGTAAGAGTGAAAGAGAAAATGAGAGTTATGGTGAAGGGGGGATCGATGATGAGTGTGAGAGTGAGATTGACAGTAAGAGTGAGAGTAAAAGTGAGAGTCAGAGTTAGAGTGAGCGTGAGGACGAAATTGAGAGTAAGAATAAAAGCGACAGCCGGAGTGAAAGGGTGAGCGAGAGCGAGAGCGAAAGTGAGAGCGAGAGTGAAAGTGAAGGTGAGAGTGAAAGTAAGAATGAGAGTTAGAGTAAGAGTGAGAGTGAGAGTGAGAGTAAGAGTGAGAGTGAGCGTGAGAGTAAGAGTGAGAGTGAGAGTGAGAGTGAGAGTGAGAGTGAGAGTGAAAGTGAGAGTGAGAGTGAGAGTGAGATCGAGATCGAGATCGAGAGTTAGAGTTTGAGTTAGAGTATAAAAGAGAGTCAGAGTGAGAGTAAGGGTGAGAGTGCGAGTGAGATCGAGAGTGAGATCGAGAGTGAGAGTGAGAGCGAGAGTTCGAGCGAGAGTAAGAGTGAGAGTGAGAGTGAGTGCGAGAGTGAAAGTGATGGTAAGATCGAGGGTGGAATTGAGAATGAGAATGAAAGTGTGATTCGCAGTGAGACTGAGAGTGAGACCTGGGGTGCGGGTGAGAGTGGAGATAAGGGTGAAAGTAAGAGTGAGAGTGAGTGTGAGAGTAAGTGTGAGTGGGAGTTCGAGTGTGAATTCGAGTGTTTCTGTGAGTCTAAGTTTGAGTGTGAGTGTGAGTTTGAAAGTGAGAGTGAGTGTGGGAGTGAAAATAAGAGTGAGAGTGAGAGTGGGAGTAAGAGTGAGAGTGAAAGTGAAAGAGAGAGTGAGAGAGTTAGAGTAAGAGTGAGAGTGAGAGTCAGAGTTAGAGTAAGAGTGAGAGTGAGAGTGAGCGTAAGAGTGAGGCTGAGAGTGAGAGTAAGAGTAAGCGTAAGAGAAAAATTGAGGGTAGGGTCGAGGGTGATAGTGAGGGTGAGGCCGAGACTAAGATTGGGAATAAGATCGAGCGTTGAAGTGAAAGTCACAGTGAGAGTGAGAGTGAAAGTCAGAGTGAGAGTGAGAGTGAGGGTGAGGGTGAGATTGAGAGTGAGAGTGCAAGTGAGAGTGAAAGTGAGAGTGAGAGTGAGAGTAAGAGTGAGGGTAAAAGCGAGAGTTAGAGTGATAGTGAAAATGACGGGGAGAGTAAAAGTGACAGTGAGAGTGAGAGTAAGAGTAAAAGTAAGAGTAAATGTGAGAGTAAGGTCGTCGGTGATGGTGAGGGTGAGGGTGAAAGTAAGATTGGGAATGAGATCGAACGTTGAAGTAAGAAAGACAGTGAGAGTGAGAGTGAGAGTGAGGGTGAGAGTGAGAGTGAGCGTGAGGGTGGAAGTGAGATCGAGAGTAAGAGTAAGAGTGAGATTGAGAGTGAGAGTGAGAGTGAGAGTGAGAGTGAGAGTGAGAGTGAGAGTGAGAGTGAGAGTGAGAGTAAGAATGAGTGTGAGAGTGGCATTGGGAGTAACAGTAAGAGTGGGAGTGAGAGGGTGAGTTAGAGTGGGAGTGAGAGGGAGAGTTAAAGTGAGCGTAAGAGTGCGAGTGAGACAGAGAGTGAGAGTAAGAATGAGATTGAGAGTGAGAGTAAAAGTGAAAGTGATAATGAGAGTTAGAGTGAGCGTGATACTAAGAGTAAAAGTGCGAGTGAGAGTGAGAGCGAGAGTGAGATTGAGAGTGAGAGTGAGAGTGAAAGTGAGAGTGAGAGTGAGAGTGAGAGTGGAAGTAAGAGTAAGAGTGAGAGTTAGAGTATGAGTAACAGTGAGAGTGAAAGTGAGAGTGATAGTGAGATCGAAATCGCGATCGAGAGTGGGAGTGAGGGTGGAAGTGAGAGTGGTAGTAAGCGTGAAATTAGGGGTCAGAGTGCGATCGAGAGTGAGAGTGAAAGTGAGAGTGAGAGTGGGAGTGGGAGTGAGAGTGAGAGTAAGAGTGAGGCTGAGAGTGAGAGTGAGAGTAAAAGTAGAAGAAAAATTGAGGGTAAGGTCGAGGGTGATGGTGAGGGTGCGGGTGAGAGTAAGATTGGGAAAAAGATCGAGCGTTGAAGTGAGAGTGACAGTGAGAGTGAGAGTGAGAGTGAGATTGACAGTAAGAGTGAGAGTGAAAGTGAGAGTGAGAGTGAGAGTGAAAGTGAAAGTAAGAGATAGATTCAGGGTATGAGTAGGAGTTAGAGTAACAGTAAGCGTGAGCGTGAGGACGAAATTGAGAGTAAGAATAAAAGCGACAGCCGGAGTAAAAGGGCGAGCGAGAGCGAGGGCGAAAGTGAAAGCGAGAGTAAAAGTGAGGGTGAGAGTGAGAGTGGGAGTGAAAGTGAAAGTAAAAGTAAGAGTGAGAGTGAGAGTGAAAGTGAGAGTGAGAGTTAGAGTGAGAGTAAGAGTGAGAGTGAGAGTGAAAGTGAGAGTGAGAGTGAGAGTGAGATCGAGATCGAGATCGAGAGTGAGAGTAAGAGTTTGAGTAAGAGTATGAGAGGGAGTCAGACTGAGAGTGAGGGTGAGAGTGCGAGTAAGATCGAAAGTAAGAGCAAGAGCAAAAGTGAAGGCGAGAGTGAAAGTGAGAGTGAGAGCGAGAGTGAGAGTGAAAGTGAGAGTAAGATCGAGAGCGAGAGCGAGAGCGGGAGCGAGAGTAAGTGTGAGAGTGAGAGTGAGTGCGAGAGTGAAAGTGATCGTAAAATCGAGGGTAAAATTGAGAATGAGAGTGAGAGTGTGATTCGCAGTGAGACTGAGAGTGAGATCTGGGGTGCGGGTGAGAGTGGAGATAAGGGTGAAAGTAAGAGTGAGAGTGAGTGTGAGAGTAAGTGTGAGTGAGAGTTCGAGTGTGAATTCGAGTGTTTCTGTAAGTCTAAGTTTGAGTGTGAGTGTGAGTTTGAAAGTGAGAGTGAGTGTGGGAGTGAAAATAAGAGTGAGAGTGAGAGTGGGAGTGAGAGTGAGAGTGAAAGTGAAACAGAGAGTGAGAGAGTTAGAGTAAGAGTGAGAGTGAGAGTCAGAGTTAGAGTAAGAGTGAGAGTGAGAGTGAGCGTAAGAGTGAGGCTGAGAGTGAGAGTAAGAGTAAGCGTAAGAGAAAAATTGAGGGTAGGGTCGAGGGTGATAGTGAGGGTGAGGCCGAGACTAAGATTGGGAATAAGATCGAGCGTTGAAGTGAAAGTCACAGTGAGAGTGGGAGTGAGAGTGAAAGTCAGAGTAAGAGTGAGAGTGAGGGTGAGGGTGAGATTGAGAGTGAGAGTGCAAGTGAGAGTGAAAGTGAGAGTGAGAGTGAGAGTAAGAGTGAGGGTAAAAGCGAAAGTTAGAGTGATAGTGAAAATGACGGGGAGAGTAAAAGTGACAGTAAGAGTGAGAGTAAGAGTGAAAGTAAGAGTAAATGTGAGAGTAAGGACGTCGGTGATGGTGAGGGTGAGGGTGAAAGTAAGATTGGGAATGAGATCGAACGTTGAAGTAAGAAAGACAGTGAGAGTGAGAGTGAGAGTGAGGGTGAGAGTGAGAGTGAGCGTGAGGGTGGGAGTGAGATCGAGAGTAAGAGTAAGAGTGAGATTGAGAGTAAGAGTGAGAGTGAGAGTGAGAGTGAGAGTGAGAGTGAGAGTGAGAGTGAGAGTGAGAGTGAGAGTAAGAATGAGTGTGAGAGTGGCATTGGGAGTAACAGTAAGAGTGGGAGTGAGAGGGTGAGTTAGAGTGGGAGTGAGAGGGAGAGTTAAAGTGAGCGTAAGAGTGCGAGTGAGACAGAGAGTAAGAGTAAGAATGAGATTGAGAGTGAGAGTAAAAGTGAAAGTGATAATGAGAGTTAGAGTGAGCGTGATACTGAGAGTAGAAGTGCGAGTGAGAGTGAGAGCAAGAGTGAGATTGAGAGTGAGAGTGAGAGTGAAAGTGAGAGTGAGAGTGAGAGTGAGAGTGGAAGTAAGAGTAAGAGTGAGAGTTAGAGTATGAGTAACAGTGAGAGTGAGAGTGAGAGTGAGAGTGAGATCGAAATCGCGATCGAGAGTGGGAGTGAGGGTGGAAGTGAGAGTGGTAGTAAGCGTAAAATTAATAGTCAGAGTGCGATCGAGAGTGAGAGTGAAAGTGAGAGTGAGAGTGGGAGTGGGAGTGAGAGTGAAAGTAAGAGTAAGGCTGAGAGTGAGAGTAAGAGTAAAAGTACAAGAAAAATTGAGGGTAAGGTCGAGGGTGATGGTGAGGTTGCGGGTGAGAGTAAGATTGGGAAAAAGATCGAGCGTTGAAGTAAGAGTGACAGTGAGAGTGAGAGTGAGAGTAAGATTGACAGTAAGAGTGAGAGTGAAAGTGAGAGTGAGAGTGAGAGTGAGAGTGAAAGTAAGAGATAGATTCAGGGTATGAGTGGAAGTTAGAGTAACAGTGAGCGTGAGCGTGAGGACGAAATTGAGAGTAAGAATAAAAGCGACAGGCGGAGTAAAAGGGCGAGCGAGAGCGAGAGCGAAAGTGGAAGCCAGAGCAAAAGTGAGGGTGAGAGTGAGAGTGAGAGTGAAAGTGAAAGTAAAAGTAAGAGTGAGAGTGAGAGTGAGAGTGAGAGTGAGAGTGAGAGTGAGAGTGAGAGTAAGAGTGAGAGTGAGAGTGAGATTGAGAGTGAGAGTGAGAGTGAGAGTGAGAGTAAGAGTGAGAGTAAGAGTTTGAGTAAGAGTATGAGAGGGAGTCAGACTGAGAGTGAGGGTGAGAGTGCGAGTAAGATCGAAAGTAAGAGCAAGAGCAAAAGTGAAGGCGAGAGTGAAAGTGAGAGTGAGAGCGAGAGTGAGAGTGAAAGTGAGAGTAAGATCGAGAGCGAGAGCGAGAGAGGGAGCGAGATTGAGAGCGTGACCGAGCGTGAGAGTCAGAGTAAAAGAGAAAATAATAGTTATGGTAAACGTGCGATCGATAATGAGTGTGAAGGTAACGATGACAGTAAGAGTGAGAGTAAAAGTAAGACTGAGAGTGAGAGTGAGATCAAGATCGATATCGAGAGTGAGAGTTGGAGTTTCAGTAAGAATAAGAGTGAGAGTCAGAGTGAAAGTGAGGGTGAGAGTTAGAGTGAGAGTGAAAGTGAAAGTGAGAGTGAGAGTGAGAGTAAGAGTGGGTGTAAGAGTGACGCTGAGAGTAAGAGTAAGAGTAAGAGTAAGAGAAAAATGAAGGGTAGGGTCGAGGGTAATGGTGAGGGTGAGAGTGAGAGTTAGATTAGAAATGAGATCGAGCGTTAAAGTAAAAGTGACAGTGAGACCGAGAGTAAGAGCGAGGGTGAGAGTGAGAGTGAGAGTGAGAGTGAGGGTAAAGGTGAGATTGAGAGTGAGAGTGAGCGTGAGAGTGAGAGTGAGAGTTAGATTAGAAATGAGATCGAGCGTTAAAGTAAGAGTGACAGTGAGACCGAGAGTAAGAGTGAGGGTAAGAGTGAGAGTGAGAGTGAGAGTGAGGGTAAGGGTGAGATTGAGAGTGAGAGTGAGCGTGAGAGTGAAAGTGAGAGTGAGAGTGAGAGTGAGAGTGAGAGTAAGAGTAAAAGTGAGAGTGAGATTAAGAGTGACAGCGAGAGCGAAAGCGAGAGCGAGCATGAGAGCGAGAGCGGGAGTGAGAGTAAGAGTGAAAGAGATAATGAGAGTTATGGTGAAGGTGGGATCGATGGTAAGTGTGAGAGTGAAATTGACAGTAAGAGTGAGAGTAAAAGTGAGAGTCAGAGTGAAAGTGAGCGTGAGGACGAAATTGAGAGTAAGAATAAAAGCGACAGCCGGAGTGAAAGGGCGAGCGAGAGCGAGAGCGAAAGTAAGAGCGAGAGTGAAAGTGAGGGTGAGAGTGAGAGCAAGAATGAGAGTGAGAGTTAGAGTAAAAAGGAGAGTGAGAGTGAGAGTAAGAGTGAGAGTGAGCGTGAGAGTAAGAGTGAAAGTGAGAGTGAGAGTGAGAGTGAGAGTGAGAGTGAAAGTGAGAGTTAGAGTGAGAGTGAGATCGAGATCGAGATCGAGATCGAGATCGAGAGTTAGAGTTTGAGTAAGAGTATGGAAGAGAGTCAGAGTGAGAGTGAGGGTGAGAGTGCGTGTGAGATCAAGAGTGAGATTGAGAGTGAGAGTGAGAGCGAGAGTTCGAGCGAGAGTAAGAGTGAGATTGAGAGTGAGTGCGAGACTGAAAGTGATGGTAAAATCGAGGGTAAAATTAAGAATGAGAGTGAGAGTGTGATTCGCAGTGAGACTGAGAGTGAGACCTGGGGTGCGGGTGAGAGTGGAGATAAGGGTGAAAGTAAGAGTGAGAGTGAGTGTGAGAGTAAGTGTGAGTGGGAGTTCGAGTGTGAATTCGAGTGTTTCTGTGAGTCTAAGTTTGAGTGTAAGTGTGAGTTTGGAAGTGAGAGTGAGTGTGGGAGTGAAAATAAGAGTGAGAGTGGAAGTGATAGTGAGAGTGAGAGTGAAAGTGAGAGAGAGAGTGAGAGAGTTAGAGTAAGAGTGAGAGTGAGAGTCAGAGTTAGAGTAAGAGTGAGAGTAATAGTGAGCGTAAGAGTGAGGCTGAGAGTGAGAGTAAGAGTGAGCGTAAGAGAAAAATTGAGGGTAGGATCGAGGGTGATAGTGAGGGTGAGGCCGAGATTAAGATTGGGAATAAGATCGAGCGTTGAAGTGAAAGTCACAGTTAGAGTGAGAGTGAGAGTGAAAGTCAGAGTAACAGTGAGAGTGAGGGTGAGGGTGAGATTGAGAGTGAGAGTGCAAGTGAGAGTGAAAGTGAGAGTGAGAGTGAGAGTAAGAGTGAGGGTGAAAGCGAGAGTTAGAGTGATAGTGAAAATGACGGGGAGAGTGAAAGTGACAGTGAGAGTGGGAGTAAGAGTAAATGTGACGGTAAGGTCGTGGGTGATAGTGAGGGTGAGAGTGAGAGTAAGATTGGGAATGAGATCGAACGTTGAAGTATGAAAGACAGTGAGAGTGAGAGTGAGAGTGAGGGTGAGAGTGAGAGTGAGCGTGAGGGTGGGATCGAGATCGGGAGTGAGAGTCAGAGTGAGATTGAGAGTGAGAGTGAGAGTGAGAGTGAGAGTGAGAGTGAGAGTGAGAGTGAGAGTGAGCGTGAGAGTGAGAGTGAGAGTGAGAGTGAGAATGAGTGTGAGAGTGGCATTGGGAGTAACAGTAAGAGTTGGAGTGAGGGGGTGAGTTAGAGTGGGAGTGAGAGGGAGAGTTAAAGTGAGCGTGAGTGCGAGTGAGACAGAGAGTGAGAGTAAGAATGAGATCGAGAGTGAGAGTGAAAGTGAAAGTGATACTGAGAGTTAGAGTGAGCGTGATACTAAGAGTGAAAGTGCGGGTGAGAGTGACAGCGAGAGTAAGATTGAGAGTGAGAGTGAGAGTGAAAGTGAGAGTGAGAGTGAGAGTGAGAGTGAGAGTGAGATCGAAATCGCGACCGAGAGTGGGAGTGAGGGTGGAAGTGAGAGTGGTAGTAAGCGTGAAATTAAGAGTCAGAGTGCGATCGAGAGTGAGACTGAGAGTGAGAGTGAAAGTGGGAGTGGGAGTAAAAGTGAGAGTAAAAGTGCGGCTGAGAGTGAGAGTAAGAGTAAAAGTACAAGAAAAATTGAGGGTAAGGTCGAGGGTGATGGTGAGGGTGCGGGTGAGAGTAAGATTGGGAAAAAGATCAAGCGTTGAAGTAAGAGTGACAGTGAGAGTGAAAGTGAGAGTGAGATTGACAGTAAGAGTGAAAGTGAAAGTGAAAGTGAGAGTGAGAGTGAGAGTGAAAGTAAGAGTTAGATTCAGGGTGAGAGTGGGAGTTAGAGTAACAGTGAGCCCGAGCGTGAGGACAAAATTGAGAGTAAGAATAAAAGCGACAGCCGGAGTGAAAGGGCGAGCGAGAGCGAAAGCGAAAGTGAAAGCGAGAGTGAAAGTGAGGGTAAGAGTGAAAGTGAGATTGAAAGTAAAAGTAAAAGTAAGAGTGAGAGTGAGAGTGAGAGTGAGAGTGATAGTGAGAGTAAGAGTGAGAGTGATAGTGAGATTGAGAGTGAGAGTGAGAGTGAGAGTGAGATCGAGATCGAGATTGAGAGTAAGAGTTTAAGTAAGAGTATAAGAGGGAGTCAGACTGAGAGTGAGGGTGAGAGTGCGAGTCAGATTGACAGTAAGAGCAAGAGCAAAAGTGAAGGCGAGAGTGAGAGTAAGAGTGAGAGCGAGAGTGAGAGTGAAAGTGAGAGTAAGATCGAGAGCGAGAGCGAGAGCGGGAGCGAGATTGAGAGCGAGACCGAGCGTGAGAGTCAGAGTAAAAGAGAAAATAATAGTTATGGTAAACGTGCGATCGATAATGAGTGTGAAGGTAACGATGACAGCAAGAGTGAGATTGAGAGTGAGAGTGAGAGTGAAAGTGAGATCAAGATCGATATCGAGAGTGAGAGTTAGAGTTTCAGTAAGAATACGAGTGAGAGTCAGAGTGAGAGTGAAAGTGAGAGTTAGAGTGAGAGTGAGAGTGAGAGTGAGAGTGAGAGTGAGAGTGAGAGTGGGTGTAAGAGTGACGCTGAGAGTAAGAGTAAGAGTAAGAGTAAGAGAAAAATGAAGGGTAGGGTCGAGGGTAATGGTGAGGGTGAGAGTGAGAGTTAGATTAGAAATGAGATCAAGCGTTAAAGTAAGAGTGACAGTGAGACCGAGAGTAAGAGTGAGGGTGAGAGTAAGAGTGAAAGTGAGATTGAGGGTAAGGGTGAGATTGAGAGTGAGAGTGAGCGTGAGAGTGAGAGTGAGAGTGAGAGTGAGAGTGAGAGTGAAAGTAAGAGTAAAAGTGAGAGTGAGAGTAAGAGTGACAGCGAGAGCGGAAGCTAGAGCGAGCATGAGAGCGAGAGCGGGAGTGAGAGTGAGAGTGAAAGAGAAAATGAGAGTTATGGTGAAGGTGGGATCGATGGTAAGTGTGAGAGTGAGATTGACAGTAAGAGTGAGAATAAAAGTGAGAGTCAAAGTGAGAGTGAGCGTGAGGACGAAATTGAGAGTAAGAATAAAAGCGACAGCCGGAGTGAAAGGGCGAGCGAGAGCGAGAGCGAAATTGAAAGCGAGAGTGGAAGTGAGGGTAAGAGTGAGTGTGAGCGTGAGGGTGGGAGTGAGATCGGGAGTGAGAGTAAGAGTGAGATTGAGAGTGAGAGTGAGAGTGAGAGTGAGAGTGAGAGTGAGAGTGAGAGTGAGAGTGAGAGTGAGAGTGAGAGTAAGAATGAGTGTGAGAGTGGCATTGGGAGTAACAGTAAGAGTTGGAGTGAGGGGCTGAGTTAGAGTGGGAGTGAGAGGGAGAGTTAAAGTGAGCGTGAGTGCGAGTGAGACAGAGAGTGAGAGTAAGAATGAGATCGAGAGTGAGAGTGAAAGTGAAAGTGATACTGAGAGTTAGAGTGAGCGTGATACTAAGAGTGAAAGTGCGGGTAAGAGTGACAGCGAGAGTAAGATTGAGAGTGAGAGTGAGAGTGAAAGTGAGAGTGAGAGTGAGAGTGAGAGTGAGAGTGAGAGTGAGAGTGAGATCGAAATCGCGACCGAGAGTGGGAGTGAGGGTGGAAGTGAGAGTGGTAGTAAGCGTGAAATTAAGAGTCAGATTGCGATCGAGAGTGAGAGTGAGAGTGAAAGTGAAAGTTGGAGTGGGAGTAAGAGTGAGAGTAAGAGTGAGGCTGAGAGTGAGAGTAAGAGTAAAAGTACAAGAAAAATTGAGGGTAAGGTCGAGGGTGATGGTGAGGGTGCGAGTGAGAGTAAGATTGGGAAAAAGATCAAGCGTTGAAGTAAGAGTGACAGTGAGAGTGAAAGTGAGAGTGAGATTGACAGTAAGAGTGGAAGTGAAACTGAGAGTGACAGGGAGAGTGAGAGTGAGAGTGAAAGTAAGAGTTAGATTCAGGGTGAGAGTGGGAGTTAGAGTAACAGTGAGCGTGAGCGTGAGAACAAAATTGAGAGTAAGAATAAAAGCGACAGCCGGAGTAAAAGGGCGAGCGAGAGCGAAAGCGAAAGTGAAAGCGAGAGTGAAAGTGAGGGTAAGAGTAAGAATGGGATTGAGAGTGAGAGTAAAAGTGAAAGTGATACTGAGAGTTAGAGTGAGCGTGATACTTAGAGTGAAAGTGCGGGTGAGAGTGACAGCGAGAGTAAGATTGAGAGTGAGAGTGAGAGTGAAAGTGAGAGTGAGAGTGAGAGAGAGTAAGAGTGGAAGTAAAAGTTAGAGTGAGAGTTAGAGTATGAGTAACAGTGAGAGTGAGAGTGAGAGTGAGATCGAAATCGCGATCGAGAGTGGGAGTGAGAGTGGAAGTGAGAGTGGTAGTAAGCGTGAAATTAAGAGTCAGAGCTCAATCGAGAGTGAGAGTAAAAGTGAGAGTGAGAGTGGGAGTGAGAGTGAGAGTAAGAGTGAGAGCGAGACTATGGGTAACAGTGAAAGTGAGAGTGAGAGTATGAGTAACATTGAAAGTGAGAGTGAGTGTGAGAGTGAGATCGAAATCTTGATCGAGAGTGGGAGTGAGCGTGGAAGTAAGAGTCGTAGTAAGCGTGAAATTGAGAGTCAGAGTGCGATCGAGAGTGAAAGTGAAAGTGATAGTGAGAGTGGAAGTGAGAATGAGAGTAAGAGTGAGGCTGAGAGTGAGAGTAAGAGTAAAAGTAGGAGAAAAATTGAGGGTAAGGTCGAGGGTGATGGTGAGGGTGCGGATGAAAGTAAGATTAGGAATGAGATCGAGCGTTGAAGTAAGAGTGACAGTGAGAGTGAGAGTGAGAGTGAGATTGACAGTAAGAGTGAGAGTGAAAAAGAGAGTGAGAGTGGGAGTGAGAGTGAGAGTGAAAGTAAGAGTTAGATTCAGGGTAAGAGTGGGAGTTGGAGTAACAGTGAGCGTGAGCCTGAGGACGAAATTGAGAGTAAGAATAGAAGCGACAGCCGGAGTGAAAGGGCGAGCGAGAGCGAGAGCGAAAGTGAAAGCGAGAGTGAAAGTGAGAGTGAGAGTGAGAGTGAGAGTGAGAGTGAAAGTGAAAGTAAAAGTAAGAGTGAGAGTAAGAGTGAGAGTGAGAGTCAGAGTAAGAGTGAGAGTGAGAGTGAGATTGAGAGTAAGAGTGAGAGTGAGATCGAGATCGAGAGTGAGAGTAAGAGTTTGAGTAAGAGTATGAGAGGGAGTCAGACTGAGAGTAAGGGTGAAAGTGCGAGTGAGATCGAGAGTAAGAGCAAGAGCAAGAGTGAAGGTGAGAGTGAGAGTGAGAGTGAGAGTGAGAGTGAGAGTGAGAGTGAGAGCGAGATTGAGAGTGAAACCGAGAGTAAGATCGAGAGCGAGAGCGAGCGTGAGAGTCAGAGTAAAAAATAAAATAATAGTTATGGTAAACGTGCGATCGATGGTGAGTGTGAGGGTGACGATGACAGTAAGAGTGAGAGTAAAAGTAAGAGTGAGTCCGAGAGTGAGATCAAGATCGATATCGAGAGTTAGAGTTAGAGTTTCAGTACGAATAAGAGTGAGAGTCAGAGTGAGAGTGAGGGTGAGAGTGAGAGTGAGATCTAGGGTGAGACCGAAAGCAAAAGTGAGGGTGAGAGTGAGAGTGCGAGTGAAAGTAAGTGTGTGAGTAAGTGTGAGTGGAAGTGAAAGTAAGTGTGAGAGTAAGTGTGAGTTAGAGTTCAAGTGTGAGTTCAAGTGTAAGTTCGAGTGTGAGTGTGAGTCTAAGTTTGAGTGTGAGTGTAAGTTCGAAAGTGAGAGTCATCGTCGGAGTAAAAATAAGAGTGATAGTGAAAGTGAGAGTGAGAGTGAGAGTGAAAGTGAGAGAGAGAGTGAGATTGAGAGTGAGACCGATATCGAATTTGAGATAGAGAGTGGGAGTGAGAGTGAGAGTAAGAGTGAAAGTAAGGGTGAGAGTTAGAGTGAGAGTAAAAGTGAGGGTGAGAGTTAGAGTGAGAGTGAGTGTGAGAGTGAGATTGACAGTAAGAGTGAAAATAAAAGTGAGAGTCAAAGTGAGAGTGAGCGTGAGGACGAAATTGAGAGTAAGAATAAAAGCGACAGCCGGAGTGAAAGGGCGAGCGAGAGCGAGAGCGAAATTGAAAGCGAGAGTGGAAGTGAGGGTAAGAGTGAGAGTGAGCGTGAGGGTGGGAGTGATATCGGGAGTGAGAGTAAGAGTGAGATTGGAGGTGAGAGTGAGAGTGAGAGTGAGAGTGAGAGTGAGAGTGAGAAAGAGAGTGAGAGTGAGAGTGAGAGTGAGAGTAAGAATGAGTGTGAGAGTGGCATTGGGAGTAACAGTAAGAGTTGGAGTGAGGGGCTGAGTTAGAGTGGGAGTGAGAGGGAGAGTTAAAGTGAGCGTGAGTGCGAGTGAGACAGAGAGTGAGAGTAAGAATGAGATCGAGAGTGAGAGTGAAAGTAAAAGTGATACTGAGAGTTAGAGTGAGCGTGATACTAAGAGTGAAAGTGCGGGTAAGAGTGACAGCGAGAGTAAGATTGAGAGTGAGAGTGAGAGTGAAAGTGAGAGTGAGAGTGAGAGTGAGAGTGAGAGTGAGTGAGATCGAAATCGCGACCGAGAGTGGGAGTGAGGGTGGAAGTGAGAGTGGTAGTAAGCGTGAAATTAAGAGTCAGATTGCGATCGAGAGTGAGAGTGAGAGTGAGAGTGAAAGTTGGAGTGGGAGTAAGAGTGAGAGTAAGAGTGAGGCTGAGAGTGAGAGTAAGAGTAAAAGTACAAGAAAAATTGAGGGTAAGGTCGAGGGTGATGGTGAGGGTGCGAGTGAGAGTAAGATTGGGAAAAAGATCAAGCGTTGAAGTAAGAGTGACAGTGAGAGTGAAAGTGAGAGTGAGATTGACAGTAAGAGTGGAAGTGAAACTGAGAGTGAGAGGGAGAGTGAGAGTGAGAGTGAAAGTAAGAGTTAGATTCAGGGTGAGAGTGGGAGTTAGAGTAACAGTGAGCGTGAGCGTGAGAACAAAATTGAGAGTAAGAATAAAAGCGACAGCCGGAGTAAAAGGGCGAGCGAGAGCGAAAGCGAAAGTGAAAGCGAGAGTGAAAGTGAGGGTAAGAGTAAGAATGGGATTGAGAGTGAGAGTGAAAGTGAAAGTGATACTGAGAGTTTGAGTGAGCGTGATACTTAGAGTGAAAGTGCGGGTGAGAGTGACAGCGAGAGTAAGATTGAGAGTGAGAGTGAGAGTGAAAGTGAGAGTGAGAGTGAGAGAGAGTAAGAGTGGAAGTAAAAGTTAGAGTGAGAGTTAGAGTATGAGTAACAGTGAGAGTGAGAGTGAGAGTGAGATCGAAATCGCGATCGAGAGTGGGAGTGAGAGTGGAAGTGAGAGTGGTAGTAAGCGTGAAATTAAGAGTCAGAGCTCAATCGAGAGTGAGAGTAAAAGTGAGAGTGAGAGTGGGAGTGAGAGTGAGAGTAAGAGTGAGAGCGAGACTATGGGTAACAGTGAAAGTGAGAGTGAGAGTATGAGTAACATTGAAAGTGAGAGTGAGTGTGAGAGTGAGATCGAAATCTTGATCGAGAGTGGGAGTGAGCGTGGAAGTAAGAGTCGTAGTAAGCGTGAAATTGAGAGTCAGAGTGCGATCGAGAGTGAAAGTGAAAGTGATAGTGAGAGTGGAAGTGAGAATGAGAGTAAGAGTGAGGCTGAGAGTGAGAGTAAGAGTAAAAGTAGGAGAAAAATTGAGGGTAAGGTCGAGGGTGATGGTGAGGGTGCGGATGAAAGTAAGATTAGGAATGAGATCGAGCGTTGAAGTAAGAGTGACAGTGAGAGTGAGAGTGAGAGTGAGATTGACAGTAAGAGTGAGAGTGAAAAAGAGAGTGAGAGTGGGAGTGAGAGTGAGAGTGAAAGTAAGAGTTAGATTCAGGGTAAGAGTGGGAGTTGGAGTAACAGTGAGCGTGAGCCTGAGGACGAAATTGAGAGTAAGAATAGAAGCGACAGCCGGAGTGAAAGGGCGAGCGAGAGCGAGAGCGAAAGTGAAAGCGAGAGTGAAAGTGAGAGTGAGAGTGAGAGTGAGAGTGAGAGTGAAAGTGAAAGTAAAAGTAAGAGTGAGAGTAAGAGTGAGAGTGAGAGTCAGAGTAAGAGTGAGAGTGAGAGTGAGATTGAGAGTAAGAGTGAGAGTGAGATCGAGATCGAGAGTGAGAGTAAGAGTTTGAGTAAGAGTATGAGAGGGAGTCAGACTGAGAGTAAGGGTGAAAGTGCGAGTGAGATCGAGAGTAAGAGCAAGAGCAAGAGTGAAGGTGAGAGTGAGAGTGAGAGTGAGAGTGAGAGTGAGAGTGAGAGTGAGATTGAGAGTGAAACCGAGAGTAAGATCGAGAGCGAGAGCGAGCGTGAGAGTCAGAGTAAAAAATAAAATAATAGTTATGGTAAACGTGCGATCGATGGTGAGTGTGAGGGTGACGATGACAGTAAGAGTGAGAGTAAAAGTAAGAGTGAGTCCGAGAGTGAGATCAAGATCGATATCGAGAGTTAGAGTTAGAGTTTCAGTACGAATAAGAGTGAGAGTCAGAGTGAGAGTGAGGGTGAGAGTGAAAGTGAGATCTAGGGTGAGACCGAAAGCAAAAGTGAGGGTGAGAGTGAGAGTGAGAGTGAAAGTAAGTGTGTGAGTAAGTGTGAGTGGAAGTGAAAGTAAGTGTGAGAGTAAGTGTGAGTTAGAGTTCAAGTGTGAGTTCAAGTGTAAGTTCGAGTGTGAGTGTGAGTCTAAGTTTGAGTGTGAGTGTAAGTTCGAAAGTGAGAGTCATCGTCGGAGTAAAAATAAGAGTGATAGTGAAAGTGAGAGTGAGAGTGAGAGTGAAAGTGAGAGAGAGAGTGAGATTGAGAGTGAGACCGATATCGAATTTGAGATAGAGAGTGGGAGTGAGAGTGAGAGTAAGAGTGAAAGTAAGAGTGAGAGTTAGAGTGAGAGTAAAAGTGAGGGTGAGAGTTAGAGTGAGAGTGAGTGTGAGAGTGAGATTGACAGTAAGAGTGAAAATAAAAGTGAGAGTCAAAGTGAGAGTGAGCGTGAGGACGAAATTGAGAGTAAGAATAAAAGCGACAGCCGGAGTGAAAGGGCGAGCGAGAGCGAGAGCGAAATTGAAAGCGAGAGTGGAAGTGAGGGTAAGAGTGAGAGTGAGCGTGAGGGTGGGAGTGAGATCGGGAGTGAGAGTAAGAGTGAGATTGGAGGTGAGAGTGAGAGTGAGAGTGAGAGTGAGAGTGAGAAAGAGAGTGAGAGTGAGAGTGAGAGTGAGAGTAAGAATGAGTGTGAGAGTGGCATTGGGAGTAACAGTAAGAGTTGGAGTGAGGGGCTGAGTTAGAGTGGGAGTGAGAGGGAGAGTTAAAGTGAGCGTGAGTGCGAGTGAGACAGAGAGTGAGAGTAAGAATGAGATCGAGAGTGAGAGTGAAAGTGAAAGTGATACTGAGAGTTAGAGTGAGCGTGATACTAAGAGTGAAAGTGCGGGTAAGAGTGACAGCGAGAGTAAGATTGAGAGTGAGAGTGAGAGTGAAAGTGAGAGTGAGAGTGAGAGTGAGAGTGAGAGTGAGAGTGAGATCGAAATCGCGACCGAGAGTGGGAGTGAGGGTGGAAGTGAGAGTGGTAGTAAGCGTGAAATTAAGAGTCAGATTGCGATCGAGAGTGAGAGTGAGAGTGAGAGTGAAAGTGGGAGTGGGAGTAAGAGTGAGAGTAAGAGTGAGGCTGAGAGTGAGAGTAAGAGTAAAAGTACAAGAAAAATTGAGGGTAAGGTCGAGGGTGATGGTGAGGGTGCGAGTGAGAGTAAGATTGGGAAAAAGATCAAGCGTTGAAGTAAGAGTGACAGTGAGAGTGAAAGTGAGAGTGAGATTGACAGTAAGAGTGGAAGTGAAAGTGAGAGTGAGAGGGAGAGTGAGAGTGAGAGTGAAAGTAAGAGTTAGATTCATGGTGAGAGTGGGAGTTAGAGTAACAGTGAGCGTGAGCGTGAGGACAAAATTGAGAGTGAGAATAAAAGCGACAGCCGGAGTGAAAGGGCGAGCGAGAGCGAAAGCGAAAGTGGAAGCGAGAGTAAAAGTGAGGGTAAGAGTAAGAATGGGATTGAGAGTGAGAGTGAAAGTGAAAGTGATACTGAGAGTTAGAGTGAGCGTGATACTTAGAGTGAAAGTGCGGGTGAGATTGACAGCGAGAGTAAGATTGAGAGTGAGAGTGAGAGTGAAAGTGAGAGTGAGAGTGAGAGAGAGTAAGAGTGGAAGTAAAAGTTAGAGTGAGAGTTAGAGTATGAGTAACAGTGAGAGTGAGAGTGAGAGTGAGAGTGAGATCGAAATCGCGATCGAGAGTGGGAGTGAGAGTGGAAGTGAGAGTGGTAGTAAGCGTGAAATTAAGAGTCAGAGCTCAATCGAGAGTGAGAGTAAAAGTGAGAGTGAGAGTGGGAGTGAGAGTGAGAGTAAGAGTGAGAGTGAGACTATGGGTAACAGTGAAAGTGAGAGTGAGAGTATGAGTAACAGTGAAAGTGAGAGTGAGTGTGAGAGTGAGATCGAAATCTTGATCGAGAGTGGGAGTGAGGGTGGAATTAAGAGTCGTAGTAAGCGTGAAATTGAGAGTCAGAGTGCGATCGAGAGTGAAAGTGAAAGTAAGAGTGAGAGTGGGAGTGAGAATGAGAGTAAGAGTGAGGCTGAGAGTGAGAGTAAGAGTAAAAGTAGGAGAAAAATTGAGGGTAAGGTCGAGGGTGATGGTGAGGGTGCGGATGAAAGTAAGATTAGGAATGAGATCGAGCGTTGAAGTAAGAGTGACAGTGAGAGTGAGAGTGAGAGTGAGATTGACAGTAAGAGTGAGAGTGAAAAAGAGAGTGAGAGTGGGAGTGAGAGTGAGAGTGAAAGTAAGAGTTAGATTCAGGGTAAGAGTGGGAGTTGGAGTAACAGTGAGCGTGAGCCTGAGGACGAAATTGAGAGTAAGAATAGAAGCGACAGCCGGAGTGAAAGGGCGAGCGAGAGCCAGAGCGAAAGTGAAAGCGAGAGTGAAAGTGAGAGTGAGAGTGAGAGTGAGAGTGAGAGTGAGAGTGAAAGTGAAAGTAAAAGTAAGAGTGAGAGTAAGAGTGAAAGTGAGAGTCAGAGTAAGAGTGAGAGTGAGAGTGAGATTGAGAGTAAGAGTGAGAGTGAGATCGAGATCGAGAGTGAGAGTAAGAGTTTGAGTAAGAGTATGAGAGGGAGTCAGACTGAGAGTAAGGGTGAAAGTGCGAGTGAGATCGAGAGTAAGAGCAAGAGCAAGAGTAAAGGTGAGAGTGAGAGTGAGAGTGAGAGTGAAAGTGAGAGTGAGAGCGAGAGTGAGAGTGAAACCGAGAGTAAGATCGAGAGCGAGAGCGAGCGTGAGAGTCAGAGTAAAAAAGAAAATAATAGTTATGGTAAACGTGCGATCGATGGTGAGTGTGAGGGTGACGATGACAGTAAGAGTGAGAGTAAAAGTAAGAGTGAGTCCGAGAGTGAGATCAAGATCGATATCGAGAGTTAGAGTTAGAGTTTCAGTACGAATAAGAGTGAGAGTCAGAGTGAGAGTGAGGGTGAGAGTGAGAGTGAGATCTAGGGTGAGACCGAAAGCAAAAGTGAGGGTGAGAGTGAGAGTGAGAGTGAAAGTAAGTGTGTGAGTAAGTGTGAGTGGAAGTGAAAGTAAGTGTGAGAGTAAGTGTGAGTTAGAGTTCAAGTGTGAGTTCAAGTGTAAGTTCGAGTGTGAGTGTGAGTCTAAGTTCGAGTGTGAGTGTAAGTTCGAAAGTGAGAGTCATCGTCGGAGTAAAAATAAGAGTGATAGTGAAAGTGAGAGTGAGAGTGAGAGTGAAAGTGAGAGAAAGAGTGAGATTGAGAATGAGACCGATATCGAATTTAAGATAGAGAGTGGGAGTAAGAGTGAGAGTAAGAGTGAAAGTAAGAGTTAGAGTTAGAGTGAGAGTAAAAGTGAGGGTGAGAGTTAGAGTGAGAGTGAGTGTGAGAGTGAGGCTGAGAGTAAGAGTAAAAGTGAAAGTAAGAGAAAAATTGAGGGTAGGGTCGAGGGTGATAATGAGGGTGAGGGTGAAAGTAAGATTGGGAATGAGATAGAGCGTTAAAGTAAGTGTGACAGTGGGAGTGAGAGTGAGGGTGAGTATAAGGGTGAGATTGAGAGTGAGAGTGAGAGTGAAAGTGAGAGTGAGAGTGAGAGTGAGAGTGAGAGTGAGAGTGAGAGTGAGAGTGAGAGTGAGAGTGAGAGTGAAAGTGAGAGTGAGAGTGAGAGTGAGAGTGAGAGTGAGAGTGAGAGTGAGAGTGAGAGTGAGAGTGAGAGTAAGAGTGAGAGTGAAAGTAAGAGTGACAGCGAGAGCGAAAGCGAGAGCGAGATTGAGAGCGAGAGCGGGAGTGAGAGTAAGAGTGAAAGAGAAAATGAGAGTTATAGTGAAGGTGGGATCGATGGTAAAGGTAAGAGTAAGATTGACAGTAAGGGTCGAGAGTGAAAGTGAGGGTAAGAGTAAAAGTGAGCGTGAGGACGAACTTGAGAGTAAGAATAAAAGTCACAGCCGGAGTGAAACGGCGAGTGAAAGCGAGAGCGAAAGTGACAGCGAGAGTGAGAGTGAGGGTGAGAGTGAGAGTGAGAGTGAGAGTGAGAGTGAGAGTGAAAGTGAAAGTAAAAGTGAGAGTGAGAGTGAGAGCGAGAGTAAGAGTGAGAGTAAGAGTGAGAGTGAGAGTGAGATTGAGAGTAAGAGTGAGATTGAGAGTGAGAGTGAGAGCGAAAGTGAGAGTGAGAGTGAGAGTGAGAGTGGAAGTAAGAGTAAGAGTGAGAGTTAGAGTATGAGTAACAGTGAGAGTGAGAGTGAGAGTGAGAGTGAGATCGAAGTCGCGATCGAGAGTGGGAGTGAGGGTGGAAGTGAAAGTGGTAGTAAGCGTGAAATTAAGAGTCAGAGTGCAATCGAGAGCGTTAGTAAAAGTGAGAGTGAGATTGGGAGTGAGAGTGAGAGTAAGAGTGAGAGTGAGAGTATGAGTAACAGTGAAAGTGAGAGTGAGAGTGAGAGTGAGATCGAAATCTTGATCGAGAGTGGGAGTGAGGGTGGAAGTGAGAGTCGTAGTAAGCGTGAAATTAAGAGTCAGAGTGCAATCGAGAGCGAGAGTAAAAGTGAGAGTGAGAGTGGGAGTGAGAGTGAGAGTAAGAGTGAGAGTGAGAGTATGAGTAACAGTGAAAGTGAGAGTGAGAGTGAGAGTGAGATCGAAATCTTGATCGAGAGTGAGAGTGAGGGTGAGAGTGAGAGTGAGAGTGAGAGTGAGAGTGAAAGTGAAAGTAAAAGTGAGAGTGAGAGTGAGAGTGAGAGTAAGAGTGAGAGTAAGAGTGAGAGTGAGAGTGAGATTAAGAGTAAGAGTGAGATTGAGAGTGAGTCCGAGATCGAGAGTGTGAGTGGGAGTGAGAGTTTGAGTAAAAGTATGAGAGGGAGTCAGACTGAGAGTGAGGGTGAGGGTGCGAGTGAGATCGAGAGGAAGAGCAAGAGCAAAAGTGAAGGTGAGAGTGAGAGTAAGAGTGACAGCGAGAGCGAAAGCGAGAGCGAGCATGAGAGCGAGAGCGGGAGTGCGAGTAAGAGTGAAAGAGAAAATGAAAGTTATGGTGAAGGTGGGATCGATGGTGAGTGTGAGAGTGAGATTGACAGTAAGAGTGAGAGTAAAAGTGAGAGTCAGAGTTAGAGTGAGCGTGAGGACGAAATTGAGAGTAAGAATAAAAGCGACAGCCGGAGTGAAAGGGTGAGCGAGAGCGAGAGCGAAAGTGAGAGCGAGAGTGAAAGTGAAGGTGAGAGTGAAAGTAAGAATGAGAGTGAGAGTTAGAGTAAGAGTGAGAGTGAGAGTGAGAGTAAGAGTGAGAGTAAGCGTGAGAGTAAGAGTGAGAGTGAGAGTGAGAGTGAGAGTGAGAGTGAGAGTGAGAGTGAGAGTGAGAGTGAGAGTGAAAGTGAGAGTGAGAGTGAGAGTGAGATCGAGATCGAGATCGAGATCGAGATCGAGATCGAGAGTTAGAGTTTGAGTAAGAGTATAGAAGAGAGTCAGAGTGACAGTAAGGGTGAGAGTGCGAGTGAGATCGAGAGTGAGATCGAGAGTGAGAGTGAGAGCGAGAGTTCGAGCGAGAGTAAGAGTGAGGCTGAGAGTGAGAGTAAGAGTAAGCGTAAGAGAAAAATTGAGGGTAGGGTCGAGGGTGATTGTGAGGGTGAGGCCGATACTAAGATTGGAAATAAGATCGAGCGTTGAAGTGAAAGTCACAGTGAGAGTGAGAGTGAGAGTGAAAGTCAGAGTGAGAGTGAGAGTGAGGGTGAGGGTGAGATTGAGAGTGAGAGTGCAAGTGAGAGTGAAAGTGAGAGTGAGAGTGAGAGTAAGAGTGAGGGTAAAAGCGAGAGTTAGAGTGATAGTGAAAATGACGGGGAGAGTAAAAGTGACAGTGAGAGTGAGAGTAAGATTGAAAGTAAGAGTAAATGTGAGAGTAAGGTCGTCGGTGATGGTGAGGGTGAGGGTGAAAGTAAGATTGGGAATGAGATCGAACGTTGAAGTAAGAAAGACAGTGAGAGTGAGAGTGAGAGTGAGGGTGAGAGTGAGAGTGAGCGTGAGGGTGGGAGTGAGATCGAGAGTAAGAGTAAGAGTGAGATTGAGAGTGAGAGTGAGAGTAAGAGTGAGAGTGAGAGTGAGAGTGAGAGTGAGAGTGCGAGTGAGAGTAAGAATGAGTGTGAGAGTGGCATTGGGAGTAACAGTAAGAGTGGGAGTGAGAGGGTGAGTTAGAGTGGGAGTGAGAGGGAGAGTTAAAGTGAGCGTAAGAGTGCGAGTGAGACAGAGAGTGAGAGTGAGAATGAGATTGAGAGTGAGAGTAAAAGTGAAAGTGATAATGAGAGTTAGAGTGAGCGTGATACTAAGAGTAAAAGTGCGAGTGAGAGTGAGAGCGAGAGTGAGATTGAGAGTGAGAGTGAGAGAGAAAGTGAGAGTGAGAGTGAGAGTGAGAGTGGAAGTAAGAGTAAAAGTGAGAGTTAGAGTATGAGTAACAGTGAGAGTGAAAGTGACAGTGATAGTGAGATCGAAATCGCGATCGAGAGTGGGAGTGAGGGTGGAAGTGAGAGTGGTAGTAAGCGTGAAATTAAGAGTCAGAGTGCGATCGAGAGTGAGAGTGAAAGTGAGAGTGAGAGTGGGAGTGGGAGTGAGAGTGAGAGTAAGAGTGAGGCTGAGAGTGAGAGTGAGAGTAAAAGTAGAAGAAAAATTGAGGGTAAGGTCGAGGGTGATGGTGAGGGTGCGGGTGAGAGTAAGATTGGGAAAAAGATCGAGCGTTGAAGTAAGAGTGACAGTGAGAGTGAGAGTGAGATTGACAGTAAGAGTGAGAGTGAAAGTGAGAGTGAGAGTGAGAGTGAGAGTGAAAGTAAGAGATAGATTCAGGGTATGAGTGGGAGTTAGAGTAACAGTGAGCGTGAGCGTGAGGACGAAATTGAGAGTAAGAATAAAAGCGACAGCCGGAGTAAATGGGCGAGCGAGAGCGAGAGCGAAAGTGAAAGCGAGAGTAAAAGTGAAGGTGAGAGTGAGAGTGAGAGTGAAAGTGAAAGTAAAAGTAAGAGTGAGAGTGAGAGTGAGAGTGAGAGTGAGAGTGAGAGTGAGAGTAAGAGTGAGAGTGAGGGTGAGATTGAGAGTGAGAGTGAGAGTGAGATCGAGATCGAGATCGAGAGTGAGAGTAAGAGTTTGAGTAAGAGTATGAGAGGGAGTCAGACTGAGAGTGAGGGTGAGAGTGCGAGTAAGATCGAAAGTAAGAGCAAGAGCAAAAGTGAAGGCGAGAGTGAAAGTGAAAGTGAGAGCGAGAGTGAGAGTGAAAGTGAGAGTAAGATCGAGAGCGAGAGCGAGAGCGGGAGCGAGAGTAAGTGTGAGAGTGAGAGTGAGTGCGAGAGTAAAAGTGATGGTAAAATCGAGGGTAAAATTGAGAATGAGAGTGAGAGTGTGATTCGCAGTGAGACTGAGAGTGAGACCTGGGGTGCGGGTGAGAGTGGAGATAAGGGTGAAAGTAAGAGTGAGAGTGAGTGTGAGAGTAAGTGTGAGTGGGAGTTCGAGTGTGAATTCGAGTGTTTCTGTAAGTCTAAGTTTGAGTGTGAGTCTGAGTTTGAAAGTGAGAGTGAGTGTGGGAGTGAAAATAAGAGTGAGAGTGAGAGTGGGAGTGAGAGTGAGAGTGAGAGTGAAAGTGAAAGAGAGAGTGAGAGAGTTAGAGTAAGAGTGAGAGTGAGAGTCAGAGTTAGAGTAAGAGTGAGAGTGAGAGTGAGCGTAAGAGTGAGGCTGAGAGTGAGAGTAAGAGTAAGCGTAAGAGAAAAATTGAGGGTAGGGTCGAGGGTGATAGTGAGGGTGAGGCCGAGACTAAGATTGGGAATAAGATCTAGCGTTGAAGTGAAAGTCACAGTGAGAGTGAGAGTGAGAGTGAAAGTCAGAGTAAGAGTGAGAGTGAGGGTGAGGGTGAGATTGAGAGTGAGAGTGCAAGTGAGAGTGAAAGTGAGAGTGAGAGTGAGAGTAAGAGTGAGGGTGGAAGCGAGAGTTGGAGTGATAGTGAAAATGACGGGGAGAGTAAAAGTGACAGTGAGAGTGAGAGTAAGGGTGAAAGTAAGAGTAAATGTGAGAGTAAGGTCGTCGGTGATGGTGAGGGTGAAGGTGAAAGTAAGATTGGGAATGAGATCGAACGTTGAAGTAAGAAAGACAGTAAGAGTGAGAGTGAGAGTGAGGGTGAGAGTGAGAGTGAGCGTGAGGGTGGGAGTGAGATCGAGAGTAAGAGTAAGAGTGAGATTGAGAGTGAGAGTGAGAGTGAGAGTGAGAGTGAGAGTGAGAGTGAGAGTGAGAGTAAGAGTGAGAGTGAGAGTAAGAATGAGTGTGAGAGTGGCATTGGGAGTAACAGTAAGAGTGGGAGTGAGAGGGTGAGTTAGAGTGGGAGTGAGAGGGAGAGTTAAAGTGAGCGTAAGAGTGCGAGTGAGACAGAGAGTAAGAGTAAGAATGAGATTGAGAGTGAGAGTAAAAGTAAAAGTGATAATGAGAGTTAGAGTGAGCGTGATACTAAGAGTAAAAGTGCGAGTGAGAGTGAGAGCGAGAGTGAGATTGAGAGTGAGAGTGAGAGTGAAAGTGAGAGTGAGAGTGAGAGTGAGAGTGGAAGTAAGAGTAAGAGTGAGAGTTAGAGTATGAGTAACAGTGAGAGTGAGAGTGAGAGTGAGAGTGAGATCGAAATCGCGATCGAGAGTGGGAGTGAGGGTGGAAGTGAGAGTGGTAGTAAGCGTAAAATTAAGAGTCAGAGTGCGATCGAGAGTGAGAGTGAAAGTGACAGTGAGAGTGGGAGTGGGAGTGAGAGTGAAAGTAAGAGTGAGGCTGAGAGTGAGAGTAAGAGTAAAAGTACAAGAAAAATAGAGGGTAAGGTCGAGGGTGATGGTGAGGGTGCGGGTGAGAGTAAGATTGGGAAAAAGATCGAGCGTTGAAGTAAGAGTGAGAGTGAGAGTGAGAGTGAGAGTGAGATTGACAGTAAGAGTGAGAGTGAAAGTGAGAGTGAGAGTGAGAGTAAGAGTGAAAGTAAGAGATAGATTCAGGGTATGTGTGGAAGTTAGAGTAACAGTGAGCGTGAGCGTGAGGACGAAATTGAGAGTAAGAATAAAAGCGACAGGCGGAGTAAAAGGGCGAGCGAAAGCGAGAGCGAAAGTGAAAGCCAGAGCAAAAGTGAGGGTGAGAGTGAGAGTGAGAGTGAAAGTGAAAGTTAAAGTAAGAGTGAGAGTGAGAGTGAGAGTGAGAGTGAGAGTAAGAGTGAGAGTAAGAGTGAGAGTGATAGTAAGATTGAGAGTGAGAGTGAGAGTGAGATCGAGATCGAGATCGAGATTGAGAGTAAGAGTTTGAGTAAGAGTATGAGAGGGAGTCAGACTGAGAGTGAGGGTGAGAGTGCGAGTAAGATCGAAAGTAAGAGCAAGAGCAAAAGTGAAGGCGAGAGTGAAAGTGAGAGTGAGAGCGAGAGTGAGAGTGAAAGTGAGAGTAAGATCGAGAGCGAGAGCGAGAGCGGGAGCGAGATTGAGAGCGTGACCGAGCGTGAGAGTCAGAGTAAAAGAGAGAATAATAGTTATGGTAAACGTGCGATCGATAATGAGTGTGAAGGTAACGATGACAGTAAGAGTGAGAGTAAAAGTAAGACTGAGAGTGAGAGTGAGATCAAGATCGATATCGAGAGTGAGAGTTGGAGTTTCAGTAAGAATAAGAGTGAGAGTCAGAGTGAGAGTGAGGGTGAGAGTTAGAGTGAGAGTGAAAGTGAGAGTGAGAGTGACCGTAAGAGTGGGTGTAAAAGTGACGCTGAGAGTAAGAGTAAGAGTAAGAGTAAGAGAAAAATGAAGGGTAGGGTCGAGGGTAATGGTGAGGGTGAGAGTGAGAGTTAGATTAGAAATGAGATCGAGCGTTAAAGTAACAGTGACAGTGAGACCGAGAGTAAGAGTGAGGGTGAGAGTGAGAGTGAGAGTGAGAGTGAGGGTAAGGGTGAGATTGAGGGTGAGAGTGAGCGTGAGAGTGAGAGTGAGAGTTAGATTAGAAATGAGATCGAGCGTTAAAGTAAGAGTGACAGTGAGACCGAGAGTAAGAGTGAGGGTAAGAGTGAGAGTGAGAGTGAGAGTGAGAGTGAGAGTGAGGGTAAGGGTGAGATTGAGAGTGAGAGTGAGCGTGAGAGTGAAAGTGAGAGTAAGAGTGAGAGTGAGAGTGAGAGTGAGAGTAAGAGTAAAAGTGAGAGTGAGAGTAAGAGTGACAGCGAGAGCGAAAGCGAGAGCGAGCATGAGAGCGAGAGCGGGAGTGAGAGTAAGAGTGAAAGAGAAAATGAGAGTTATGGTGAAGGTGGGATCGATGGTAAGTGTGAGAGTGAGATTGACAGTAAGAGTGAGAGTAAAAGTGAGAGTCAGAGTGAAAGTGAGCGTGAGGACGAAATTGAGAGTAAGAATATAAGCGACAGCCGGAGTGAAAGGGCGAGCGAGAGCGAGAGCGAAAGTAAGAGCGAGAGTGAAAGTGAGGGTGAGAGTGAGAGTAAGAATGAGAGTGAGAGTTAGAGTAAAAGTGAGAGTGAGAGTGAGAGTAAGAGTGAGAGTGAGCGTGAGAGTAAGAGTGAGAGTGAGAGTGAGAGTGAGAGTGAGAGTGAGAGTGAGAGTGACAGTGAAAGTGAGAGTTAGAGTGAGAGTGAGATCGAGATCGAGATCGAGATCGAGATCGAGAGTTAGAGTTTAAGTAAGAGTATGAAAGAGAGTCAGAGTGAGAGTGAGGGTGAGAGTGCGTGTGAGATCAAGAGTGAGATTGAGAGTGAGAGTGAGAGCGAGAGTTCGAGCGAGAGTTCGAGCGAGAGTAAGAGTGAGATTGAGAGTGAGTGCGAGACTGAAAGTGATGGTAAAATCGAGGGTAAAATTAAGAATGAGAGTGAGAGTGTGATTCGCAGTGAGACTGAGAGTGAGACCTGGGGTGCGGGTGAGAGTGGAGATAAGGGTGAAAGTAAGAGTGAGAGTGAGTGTGAGAGTAAGTGTGAGTGGGAGTTCGAGTGTGGATTCGAGTGTTTCTGTGAGTCTAAGTTTGAGTGTAAGTGTGAGTTTGGAAGTGAGAGTGAGTGTGGGAGTGAAAATAAGAGTGAGAGTGGAAGTGATAGTGAGAGTGAGAGTGAAAGTGAGAGAGAGAGTGAGAGAGTTAGAGTAAGAGTGAGAGTGAGAGTCAGAGTTAGAGTAAGAGTGAGAGTCAGAGTTAGAGTAAGAGTGAGAGTGATAGTGAGCGTAAGAGTGAGGCTGAGAGTGAGAGTAAGAGTGAGCGTAAGAGAAAAATTGAGGGTAGGGTCAAGGGTGATAGTGAGGGTGAGGCCGAGACTAAGATTGGGAATAAGATCGAGCGTTGAAGTGAAAGTCACAGTTAGAGTGAGAGTGAGAGTGAAAGTCAGAGTAAGAGTGAGAGTGAGGCCGAGGGTGAGATTGAGAGTGAGAGTGCAAGTGAGAGTGAAAGTGAGAGTGAGAGTGAGAGTAAGAGTGAGGGTGAAAGCGAGAGTTAGAGTGATAGTGAAAATGACGGGGAGAGTAAAAGTGACAGTGAGAGTGGGAGTAAGAGTAAATGTGACGGTAAGGTCGTGGGTGATGGTGAGGGTGAGAGTGAGAGTAAGATTGGGAATGAGATCGAACGTTGAAGTATGAAAGACAGTGAGAGTGAGAGTGAGAGTGAGGGTGAGAGTGAGAGTGAGCGTGAGGGTGGGAGTGAGATCGGGAGTGAGAGTAAGAGTGAGATTGAGAGTGAGAGTGAGAGTAAGAGTGAGAGTGAGAGTGAGAGTGAGAGTGAGAGTGAGAGTGAGAGTGAGAGTGAGAGTAAGAATGATTGTGAGAGTGGCATTGGGAGTAACAGTAAGAGTTGGAGTGAGGGGGTGAGTTAGAGTGGGAGTGAGAGGGAGAGTTTGAGTGAGCGTGAGTGCGAGTGAGACAGAGAGTGAGAGTAAGAATGAGATCGAGAGTGAGAGTGAAAGTGAAAGTGATACTGAGAGTTAGAGTGAGCGTGATACTAAGAGTGAAAGTGCGGGTGAGAGTGACAGCGAGAGTAAGATTGAGAGTGGGAGTGAGAGTGAAAGTGAGAGTGAGAGTGAGAGTGAGAGTGAGAGTGAGATCGAAATCGCGACCGAGAGTGGGAGTGAGGGTGGAAGTGAGAGTGGTAGTAAGCGTGAAATTAAGAGTCAGAGTGCGATCGAGAGTGAGACTGAGAGTGAGAGTGAAAGTGGGAATGGGAGTAAGAGTGAGAGTAAGAGTGCGGCTGAGAGTGAGAGTAAGAGTAAAAGTACAAGAAAAATTGAGGGTAAGGTCGAGGGTGATGGTGAGGGTGCGGGTGAGAGTAAGATTGGGAAAAAGATCAAGCGTTGAAGTAAGAGTGACAGTGAGAGTGAAAGTGAGAGTGAGATTGACAGTAAGAGTGAAAGTGAAAGTGAAAGTGAGATTGAGAGTGAGAGTGAAAGTAAAAGTTAGATTCAGGGTGAGAGTGGGAGTTAGAGTAACAGTGAGCGTGAGCGTGAGAACAAAATTGAGAGTAAGAATAAAAGCGACAGCCGGAGTGAAAGGGCGAGCGAGAGCGAAAGCGAAAGTGAAAGCGAGAGTGAAAGTGAGGGTAAGAGTGAGAGTGAGATTGAAAGTGAAAGTGAAAGTAAGAGTGAGAGTGAGAGTGAGAGTGAGAGTGATAGTGAGAGTAAGAGTGAGAGTGAAAGTGAGATTGAGAGTGAGAGTGAGAGTGAGAGTGAGATCGAGATCGAGATTGAGAGTAAGAGTTTAAGTAAGTGTTGAACCAAAAAAAGGATGCAATGATGTATTTTGCTACTTCGAATTTACGCGCCAGCAAGTGGCGTACTCTAGTCTGCGCGCGCATAAACAGCGCGGCTATCGAGAGCTAGGGCACACGCGCCCCCTCTACTTTTTTTTTTACACTTGCTTCGGAGAAACGTTCACACACACACACATGTATCTTTCGTGATTATTCAAATAAATATTTTATATCCACGTTTATTATCGCCATCCATAAGTTGTCGAATTTAATATCACCCGATCCTGACTACAGGTTATGGGCCCAGGACGTTGTGCGTGATATTTTCTGTTGGAAAAACTTTTCCATTCTGTTCTTTTTCGACAATTCGGATTTTGTGAGGTTATCGTGCCACGTGCAGATAACTTTTGAGTGTGATAATGGAAAGTGATTCGGTGCGAATAACTAAGCTGAAAGGCTCGGCGAATTGGACCACGTGGAAATTTCAAGTTTCTCTCCTGCTAAAAGCACAAGGTGCTTTCGAACTCGTTTCCGAAAACCTCGTGGCACCGACGACTGAGTCGGAAACGGCGAGACTCGCCAAATTGGACGTAATAGCCCAAAAACTCATTGCCACAAGTGTCGAGGATACGCAATTGCTCCACATAATCAATTGTAAAAACTCGAAAGAGATGTGGGGGAAATTGTGTAGTGTATATGAACAAAACAATCAAACCGGGATACATATTTTGCAACAAAAATGGTATCAAACTACGAAGAATTCGACCGACAGCATGGTGGAGCACATTGCGAGGATTGAAGAGCTGGCGCATCGGCTGAAGAATTTGGGAGAAACAATCTCCGACTCGATGATTTCTACGAAGATTCTAATGACTCTTCCTGAAAGTTACAATTTTTTTATTACGGCGTGGGAGTCGACGGCTCATGATCAGCGAACCCTTCAAAATCTGATTGAGAGGCTGTTGGCGGAGGACGTGAGACTTCAGAATCGCAGAGACAACGAGGATCAAGCTCTTACGGCGCAAAAGGGGTTTGAAAAAAATATGAAAAATAATTATCGTCAAAACAGAGATGTTAAAACTGGAAATCAAAATACCGATGTTAAGAAAAAAAAACAAGGTACGTGCAATTACTGTAAGAAACCTGGTCACTGGAAGGAATATTGTTACAAACTTAAAAATCAAAAAAATAGAGGTGAAGCTCTAATCGGAGTATCCCTTTTAACGACAGAAAACGAGAACGTAAAAACCACTGACTGGTACATAGATTCTGGTGCGACGGATCATATGTGCCATCAAAAACAATGTTTCAACGTATACGAAGCGTTTCAGATTCCTCGGTCGATTAAAATGGGAAATAATCAAGTCGTCCAGGCCTTCGGCAAAGGAGAAATAAATGTACTCGCTTTCGATGGACTCCGCTGGAACACAAAATATCTCGCTGGGGTGTTGTTTGTTCCGGATCTTCATTACAATCTTTTTTCGGCTGGAGCTGCCTTGGATAAAGGAATGCGACAATCTTCAGACGCCAAAGGCTGCAAGTTCGTACGCTCTGGAAAAATTGAGCTCGTTGGTGTTCGTCAGCACAAGTTGTGCGTAGCGCAGTTGGAGGTTCGGATTCCTGAGGTATCGACAGATGATCTAGTCTGCGTCGCTAAACAAATTGACCTTCAAACATGGCACGAGAGATTAGCGCATCAGAATTTTGATCATGTTGTTGAATTCTTGAAGAACAAAAATATTAAGGTCAGTAAAGAAAAACATTCGATTTGTAAAGGGTGCATTCATGGAAAAATGCATCGAAAACCTTTTCCAAAAACAATTGAAAAACGGAATAGGAGCTCACAACCGGGTGAGTTGGTGCATGCCGATCTGTGTGGACCCATGCAAGAACCCTCCTTGAAAGGGTCGTTATATTTTTTGCTTTTCAAAGACGATTACTCTCGTCATAGAACTTTATTTTTTATCCGAAACAAAAATGAAGTTGCACGTTGCTTGACCGAGTATATCAGAACCATGAAGAATGAAACAGGAAAATCGTTGAGATGTATTCGAACCGACAATGGTTTAGAATTTGTTAATCAAGAAATAAAAAAGATTACAGATGACTTGGGAATCAAGCATCAACGGACGGTAGCATATTCTCCAGAGCAAAACGGAGCTGCTGAAAGGGAGAATAGGACGATAATGGAGGCTGTACGAGCCATGCTTCACGAACGAAACTTACCGAAGAAACTTTGGGCAGAAGCTGCAAATACAGCTGTCTACGTTTTCAATCGTACGAGCAAAAGTAACGTCGACGGCGAGACCCCGCTGGAATCATGGAGCGGTAAAAAACACGACATTCCGAAATTCGTTGCTTTTGGAGTGAAAGCCTTCGTACACATCCCGAAACAAAAAAGACGAAAACTGGACAGCAAAGCTTCAGAGGGAGTGTTCGTTGGCTACGGAGAGGATGTCAAAGGCTACAGAATTTGGCAACAATCAGCAAATGAGGTCAAATATGCCAGAGACGTCGTGTTCGTCGAATCGCAAGAAGAGGAAATATCAAGAAAAGAAGAAGCAACAAGAAAAGACTCGTCAGAAGCAGTAATTCAAGAAATCACAGACGACAATTCGAGTGCAGATAGCGTCGAAAATGAGGTCGAATCGAACGAAAGTACAGCTTCATTTCGATCAGCAGATGAATCGGCGGATGAAGTTGTCGAAGCGACAGCATTAGATACGGTTGAGCCTCAACCAACAAGAAAACTACGAGACAGAAAAAAAATTCAAAAACCAAAAAGATTCGATGGTTTTGTCGATATGGATAATCTTTTTATGGCTGTCAGTGATGAGCCGAGAAGCTATGAAGAGGCTGTAACCGCACATGATAAAGAAAAATGGCTGCAAGCGATGGATGACGAAATTGCATCCCTGAATAAAAATGACACCTGGACTCTAGACACGAATGAAGAAAGACAGAACGTAATCGATAACAGATGGGTTTTCAAAATTAAAAAACGTCCCGATGGAACTGTCGATCGGTATAAAGCTAGATTAGTAGCAAAGGGATTTACGCAGAAACACGGAATCGATTATGAAGAAACTTTTAGTCCAGTTGTAAAGTTCGATTCTCTTCGAATGGTTCTGTCTATTGCAATCGCAAAAAAAATGAAATTGATGCAGTTCGATGTCAAGACTGCTTTCTTGAACGGGAACCTGGAAGAAACGATAATGATGAACCAACCGAAAGGCTATCAAGATGGGACGAGACGTGTGTGTAGACTGCAACGAAGTATTTACGGATTAAAACAAGCTTCAAGATGTTGGAATGATAGATTCTCCAATTTCTTGAAGAACAACAATCTGAAGGAAACTTTTTCAGATTCGTGTGTTTTCACGAATGAAGGTGACAGTATTACAACAATTCTCGCCATTTATATTGACGATGGGATGGTGGCCGCAAAGGACGTCGATGCAGCAAATGATCTGCTCGCAGCATTGGGCAGAGAATTTGAAATAACCTTGAGCAACGCCGAATTCTTCTTAGGTTTCCAGATCGACAAACTGACAGATGGAACCATGATACTGCATCAAACGAGCTATGCAGAGAAGCTACTTCAAAAGTTTGATATGATGGAGTCAAAACCAGTGTCAATCCCGGCAGACAGGAATCATGAGTTGAACCCAGAACTGCACAAGAATCCTGAAACCGCGGAAGATGCACCATACCGTGAAGCTGTCGGAAGCCTGATGTATCTTGGAGTGGGAACACGCCCGGATATCGCGTACGCCTTAAGCAGCGTAAGTCAATACTTAGCGAACCCTTTCAAGATCCATTGGAATGCTGTAAAACAGATACTACGGTATCTGAAAGGAACGTTAAACTATGGTTTAAAGAATTCAAGTGGAAATGATCTCAACCTAATTGGTTATTGTGATTCGGACTATGCTGGTGACACCCTCACGAGACGGTCAACTAGCGGATACCTGTACAAAGTCGGAGGAAATTTAATCGCTTGGTGTTCGCAGCGACAAAAAGTGGTCGCGCTGTCAACTACCGAAGCGGAGTATATAGCGGCAGCACAAGCTATAAAAGAATTAATCTGGTTGGAACGTCTCAAAAACGAAATACTGGGAGAAGCCAAAGAAAAACCAGAGTTAAATTTAGATAATCAAAGTGCAATTCGTTTACTTAAAAATCCGGAATTTCACAAACGGTCTAAACACATAGACGTAAAATATCATTTCGCGAGAGAAAAATATAAAAAAGGACTATTTACCTTACGCTACGTACCGAGTGCATTGCAACAAGCGGACATTTTGACCAAAGCATTGCCGAAACAGCAGTTTGTTTGCCTTCGAGAAATGTTAGGTATGGCTAAAGTGCAAAGTGATGTATGAAAATTTAAAAAAAAAAAAAAAAAAAAAAAAAAAAAAAAAAAATTAGAACCCATACTAAAAAGAGACCAAAACAAAAGGGTACAAATTCGTAAAAGTATGAGTCTGAGTATGAAAATACATATTGAGAGGGAGTGTTAAACCAAAAAAAGGATGCAATGATGTATTTTGCTACTTCGAATTTACGCGCCAGCAAGTGGCGTACTCTAGTCTGCGCGCGCATAAACAGCGCGGCTATCGAGAGCTAGGGCACACGCGCCCCCTCTAATTTTTTTTTTACACTTGCTTCGAAGAAACGTTCACACACACACACATGTATCTTTCGTGATTATTCAAATAAATATTTTATATCCACGTTTATTATCGCCATCCATAAGTTGTCGAATTTAATATCACCCGATCCTGACTACAGTAAGAGTATGAGAGGGAGTCAGACTGAGAGTGAGGGTGAGAGTGCGAGTAAGATTGAAAGTAAGAGCAAGAGCAAAAGTGAAGGCGAGAGTGAGAGTGAGAGTGAGAGCGAGAGTGAGAGTGAAAGTGAGAGTAAGATCGAGAGCGAGAGCGAGAGCGGGAGCGAGATTGAGAGCGAGACCGAGCGTGAGAGTCAGAGTAAAAGAGAAAATAATAGTTATGGTAAACGTGCGATCAATAATGAGTGTGAAGGTAACGATGACAGCAAGAGTGAGAGTAAAAGTAAGAGTGAGAGTGAAAGTGAGATCAAGATCGATATCGAGAGTGAGAGTTAGAGTTTCAGTAAAAATACGAGTGAGAGGCAGAGTGAGAGTGAAAGTGAGAGTTAGAGTGAGAGTGAGAGTGAGAGTGAGAGTGAGGGTGGGTGTAAGAGTGACGGTGAGAGTAAGAATAAGAGTAAGAGTAAGAGAAAAATGAAGGGTAGGGTCGAGGGTAATGGTGAGGGTGAGAGTGAGAGTTAGATTAGAAATGAGATCGAGCGTTAAAGTAAGAGTGACAGTGAGACCGAGAGTAAGAGTGAGGGTGAGAGTAAGAGTGGGAGTGAGATTGAGGGTAAGGGTGAGATTGAGAGTGAGAGTGAGCATGAGAGTGAGAGTGAGAGTGAGAGTGAGAGTGAAAGTGAGAGTAAGAGTAAAAGTGAGAGTAAGAGTAAGAGTGACAGCGAGAGCGGAAGCTAGAGCGAGCATGAGAGCGAGAGCGGGAGTGAGAGTGAGAGTGAAAGAGAAAATGAGAGTTATGGTGAAGGTGAGATCGATGGTAAGTGTGAGAGTGAGATTGACAGTAAGAGTGAGAGTAAAAATGAGAGTCAGAGTGAGAGTGAGCGTGAGGACGAAATTGAGAGTAAGAATAAAAGCGACAGCCGGAGTGAAAGGGCGAGCGAGAGCGAGAGCGAAATTGAAAGCGAGAGTGGAAGTGAGGGTAAGAGTGAGAGTGAGCGTGAGGGTGGGAGTGAGATCGGGAGTGAGAGTAAGAGTGAGATTGAGAGTGAGAGTGAGAGTGAGAGTGAGAGTGAGAGTGAGAGTGAGAGTGAGAGTGAGAGTGAGAGTGAGAGTGAGAGTGAGAGTAAGAATGAGTGTGAGAGTGGCATTGGGAGTAACAGTAAGAGTTGGAGTGAGGGGGTGAGTTAGAGTGGGAGTGAGAGGGAGAGTTGAAGTGAGCGTGAGTGCGAGTGAGACAGAGAGTGAGAGTAAGAATGAGATCGAGAGTGAGAGTGAAAGTGAAAGTGATACTGAGAGTTAGAGTGAGCGTGATACTAAGAGTGAAAGTGCGGGTAGGAGTGACAGCGAGAGTAAGATTGAGAGTGAGAGTGAGAGTGAAAGTGAGAGTGAGAGTGAGAGTGAGAGTGAGAGTGAGATCGAAATCGCGACCGAGAGTGGGAGTGAGGGTGGAAGTGAGAGTGGTAGTAAGCGTGAAATTAAGAGTCAGAGTGCGATCGAGAGTGAGAGTGAGAGTGAGAGTGAAAGTGGGAGTGGGAGTAAGAGTGAGAGTAAGAGTGAGGCTGAGGGTGAGAGTAAGAGTAAAAGTACAAGAAAAATTGAGGGTAAGTTCGAGGGTGATGGTGAGGGTGCGAGTGAGAGTAAGATTGGGAAAAAGATCAAGCGTTGAAGTAAGAGTGACAGTAAGAGTGAAAGTGAGAGTGAGATTGACAGTAAGAGTGGAAGTGAAAGTGAGAGTGAGAGTGAGAGTGAGAGTGAGAGTGAAAGTAAGAGTTAGATTCAGGGTGAGAGTGGGAGTTAGAGTAACAGTGAGCGTGAGCGTGAGAACAAAATTGAGAGTAAGAATAAAAGCGACAGCCGGAGTGAAAGGGCGAGCGAGAGCGAAAGCGAAAGTGAAAGCGAGAGTGAAAGTGAGGGTAAGAGTGAGAGTGAGATTGAAAGTGAAAGTTAAAGTAAGAGTGAGAGTGAGAGTGAGAGTGAGAGTGAGAGGGAGAGTTAAAGTGAGCGTAAGAGTGCGAGTGAGACAGAGAGTGAGAGTAAGAATGAGATTGAGAGTAAGAGTAAAAGTAAAAGTGATAATGAGAGTTAGAGTGAGCGTGATACTAAGAGTGAAAGTGCGGGTGAGAGTGAGAGCGAGAGTGAGAGTGAGAGTGAGAGTGAGAGTAAAAGTGAGAGTGAGAGTGAGAGTGGAACTAATAGTAAGAGTGAGAGTGAAAGTATGAGTAGCAGTGAGAGTGAGAGTGAGAGTGAGAGTGAGATCGAAATCGCGATCGAGAGTCGGAGTGAGGGTGGAAGTGAGAGTGGTAGTAAGCGTGAAATTAAGAGTCAGAGTGCGATCGAGAGTGAGATTGACAGTAAGAGTGAGAGTGAAAGTGAGAGTGAAAGTGAGAGTGAAAGTGAGAGTGAGAGTGAAAGTGAGAGTTAGATTCAGGGTATGAGTGGGAGTTAGAGTAACAGTGAGCGTAAGCGTGAGGACGAAATTAAGAGTAAGAATAAAAGCGACAGCCGGAGTAAAAGGGCAAGCGAGAGCGAGAGCGAAAGTGAAAGCGAGAGTGGAAGTGAGGGTAAGAGTGAAAGTGAGAGTGAAAGTGAAAGTAAAAGTAAGAGGGAGAGTGAGAGTGAGAGTGAGAGTGAGAGTGAGAGTGAGAGTAAGAGTGAGAGTGAGAGTGAGATTGAGAGTGAGAGTGAGATTAAGAGTTTAAGTAAGAGTATGAGAGGGAGTCAGACTGAGAGTGAGGGTGAGAGTGCGAGTAAGATCGAAAGTAAGAGCAAAAGCAAAAGTGAAGGCGAGAGTGAGAGTGAGAGTGGGAGCGAGAGTGAGAGTGAAAGTGAGAGTAAGATCGAGAGCGAGAGCGAGAGCGGGAGCGAGATTGAGAGCGAGACCGAGCGTGAGAGTCAGAGTAAAAGAGAAAATAATAGTTATGGTAAACGTGCGATCGATAATGAGTGTGAAGGTAACGATGACAGCAAGAGTGAGAGTAAAAGTAAGAGTGAGAGTGAAAGTGAGATCAAGATCGATATCGAGAGTGAGAGTTAGAGTTTCAGTAAGAATACGAGTGAGAGTCAGAGTGAGAGTGAGGGTGAGAGTTAGAGTGAGAGTGAGAGTGAGAGTGAGAGTAAGAGTGAGAGTGAGAGTAAAAGTGGGTGTAAGAGTGACGCTGAGAGTAAGAGTAAGAGTAAGAGTAAGAGAAAAATAAAGGGTAGGGTCGAGGGTGATGGTGAGGGTGGAAGTGAGAGTTAGATTAGGAATGAGATCGATCGTTAAAGTAAGAGTGAGGGTGAGAGTGAGAGTGAGAGTAAGAGTGAGGGTGAGGGTGAGATTGAGAGTGAGAGTGAGCGTGAGAGTGAGAGTGAGAGTGAGAGTGAGAGTGAGAGTGAGAGTGAGAGTGAGAGTAAGAGTAAAAGTGAGAGTGAGAGTAAGAGTGACAGCGAGAGCGAAAGCGAGAGCGAGCATGAGAGCGAGAGCGGGAGTGAGAGTAAGAGTGAAAGAGAAAATGAGAGTTATGGTAAAGGTGGGATCGATGGTGAGTGTGAGAGTGAGATTGACAGTAAGAGTGAGAGTAAAAGTGAGAGTCAGAGTAAGAACGAGCGTGAGGACGAAATTGAGAGTCAGAATAAAAGCGACAGCCGGAGTGAAAGGGCGAGCGAGAGCGAGAGCGAAAGTGAAAGCGAGAGTGGAAGTGAGGGTAAGAGTGAGAGTGAGAATAAAAGTGAAAGTAAAAGTAAGAGTGAGAGTGAGAGTGAGAGTAAGAGTGAGAGTGAGAGTGAGAGTAAGAGTGAGAGTGAGAGTGAGAGTAAGAGTGAGAGTGAGAGTGAGATTGAGATTGGGAGTGAGAGTGAGAGTGAGATCGAGATCGAGAGTGAGAGTAAGAGTTTGAGTAAGAGTATGAGAGGGAGTCAGACTGAGAGTGAGGGTGAGAGTGCGAGTAAGATCGAAAGTAAGAGCAAGAGCAAAAGTGAAGGCGAGAGTGAGAGTGAGAGTGAGAGCGAGAGTGAGAGTGAAAGTGAGAGTAAGATCGAGAGCGAGAGCGAGAGCGGGAGCGAGATTGAAAGCGAGACCGAGCGTGAGAGTCAGAGTAAAAGAGAAAATAATAGTTATGGTAAACGTGCGATCGATAATGAGTGTGAAGGTCACGATGACAGCAAGAGTGAGAGTTAAAGTAAGAGTGAGAGTGAGAGTGAGATCAAGATCGATATCGAGAGGGAGAGTTAGAGTTTCAGTGAGAATACGAGTGAGAGTCAGAGTGAGAGTGAGGGTGAGAGTTAGAGTGAGAGTGTGAGTGAGAGTGAGAGTGAGAGTAAGAGTGGGTGTAAGAGTGACGCTGAGAGTAAGAGTAAGAGTAAGAGTAAGAGAAGAATGAAGGGTAGGGTCGAGGGTGATGGTGAGGGTGCGGATGAAAGTAAGATTGGGAATGAGATCGAGCGTTGAAGTAAGAGTGACAGTGAGAGTGAAAGTAAGAGTGAGATTGACAGTAAGAGTGAGAGTGAAAAAGAGAGTGAGAGTGAGAGTGAGAGTGAAAGTAAGAGTTAGATTCAGGGTAAGAGTGGGAGTTAGAGTAACAGTGAGCGTGAGCCTGAGGACGAAATTGAGAGTAAGAATAGAAGCGACAGCCGGAGTGAAAGGGCGAGCGAGAGCGAGAGCGAAAGTGAAAGCGAGAGTGAAAGTGAGGGTGAGAGTGAGTGAGAGTGAGAGTGAAAGTGGAAGTGAAAGTAAAAGTAAAAGTGAGAGTGAGAGTGAGAGTGAGAGTCAGAGTAAGAGTGAGAGTGAGAGTGAGATTGAGAGTAAGAGTGAGAGTGAGATCGAGATCGAGAGTGAGAGTAAGAGTTTGAGTAAGAGTATGAGAGGGAGTCAGACTGAGAGTAAGGGTGAGAGTGCGAGTGAGATTGAGAGTAAGAGCAAGAGCAAGAGTGAAGGTGAGAGTGAGAGTGAGAGTGAGAGTGAGAGTGAGAGTGAGAGCGAGAGTGAGAGTGAAACGGAGAGTGAGATCGAGAGCGAGAGCGAGTGTGAGAGTCAGAGTAAAAAAGAAAATAATAGTTATGGTAAACGAGCTATCGATGGTGAGGGTGAGGGTGACGATGACAGTAAGAGTGAGAGTAAAAGTAAAAGTGAGAGTGAGAGTGAGATCAAGATCGATATCGAGAGTTAGAGTTAGAGTTTCAGTACGAATAAGAGTGAGAGTCAGAGTAAGAGTGAGGGTGAGAGTTAGAGTGAGATCTAGAGTGAGACCGAAAGCAAAAGTGAGGGTGAGAGTGAGAGTGAGAGTGAAAGTAAGTGTGTGAGTAAGTGTGAGTGGAAGTAAAAGTGAGTGTGAGAGTAAGTGTGAGTGAGAGTTCAAGTGTGAGTTCAAGTGTAAGTTCGAGTGTGAGTGTGAGTCTAAGTTTGAGTGTGAGTGTAAGTTCGAAAGTGAGAGTCATCATCGGAGTAAAAATAAGAGTGATAGTGAAAGTGAGAGTGAGAGTGAGAGTGAAACTGAGAGAGAGAGTGAGATTGAGAGTGAGAGTAAGAGTGAAAGAGAAAATGAGAGTTATAGTGAAGGTGGGATCGATGGTAAAGGTAAGAGTAAGATTGACAGTACGAGTGAGAGTGAAAGTGAGGGTAAGAGTAAAAGTGAGCGTGAGGACGAACTTGAGAGTAAGAATAAAAGTCACAGCCGGAGTAAAAGGGCGAGTGAGAGCGAGAGCGAAAGTGACAGCGAGAGTGAAAGTGAGGGTGAGAGTGAGAGTGAGAGTGAGAGTGAGAGTAAAAGTGAAAGTAAAAGTGAGAGTGAGAGTGAGAGTGAGAGTAAGAGTGAGAGTAAGAGTGAGAGTGACAGTGAGATTGAGAGTAAGAGTGAGATTGAGAGTGAGTCCGCGATCGAGAGTGAGAGTGAGAGTGAGAGTTTAAGTAAGAGTATGAGAGGGAGTCAGACTGAGAGTGAGGCTGAGGGTGCGAGTGAGATCGAGAGTAAGAGCAAGAGCAAAAGTGAAGGTGAGAGTGAGAGTGAGAGTGAGAGTAAGAATGAAAGCGAGAGTGAAAGTGAGAGTGAGATCGAGAGCGAGAGCGAAAGCGGGAGCGGGATTGAGAGCGAGACAGAGCGTGAGAGTCAGAGTAAAAGAGAAAATAATAGTTATGCAAACGTGCGATCGATGGTGAGTGTGAGGGTGACGATGTCAGTAATAGTGAGAGTAAAAGTAAGAGTGAGAGCGAGAGTGAGATCAAGATCGATATCGAGAGTGAGAGTTAGAGTTTCAGTAAGGATAAGAGTGAGAGTCAAAGTGAGAGTGAGGGTAAGAGTGGGAGTGAGATCTAGAGTGAGACCGAAAGCAAAAGTGAGGGTGAGAGTGAAAGTGAGACCAGACGCAAAAGTGAGGGTAAGAGTGACAGTAAGAGTAAAAGTAAGAGCGAGAGTGAAAGTGAGAGTGACAGTGAAAGTGCGAGTGAGATCGAAAAGTCGAGCGAGATCGAGAGTTCGAGCGAAAGCAACAGTGAGGGTGAAAGTGAGAATGGAAGTGAGATCGGGAGTGAGATTAAAAGTGAGACCTAGGTCCCGGGTGAGAGTAAGAGTGACAGTGAGAGTGAGAGTGAGTGTGAGAATGCGTGTGAGTGTGAGTTCGAGTGTGAGTTCGAGTGTAAGTAAGAGTCTAATTGTGAGTATGAGTGTAAGTGTGAGTGTGATTTCATAAGTAAGTGTGAGTGTGAGTTGATGAGTGAGTGTGAGTTTGAGAGTAAGTGTTAGTGTAAGTGTGATAGTGATAGCAAGAGCGAAAGCGAGAGCGAAAGCAAGAGCAATAGCGAGAGCGAAAGCGAGAACGAAAGCGAGAGCGAAAGCGAGAGCGAAAGCGAGAGCGAAAGCGAGAGCGAAAGCGAGAGCGAAAGCGAGAGCGAAAGCGAGAGCGAAAGCGAGAGCGAAAGCGAGAGCGAAAGCGAGAGCGAAAGCGAGAGCGAAAGCGAGAGCGAAAGCGAGAGCGAAAGCGAGAGCGAAAGCGAGAGCGAAAGCGAGAGCGAAAGCGAGAGCGAAAGCGAGAGCGAAAGCGAGAGCGAAAGCGAGAGCGAAAGCGAGAGCGAAAGCGAGAGCGAAAGCGAGAGCGAAAGCGAGAGCGAAAGCGAGAGCGAAAGCGAGAGCGAAAGCGAGAGCGAAAGCGAGAGCGAAAGCGAGAGCGAAAGCGAGAGCGAAAGCGAGAGCGAAAGCGAGAGCGAAAGCGAGAGCGAAAGCGAGAGCGAAAGCGAGAGCGAAAGCGAGAGCGAAAGCGAGAGCGAAAGCGAGAGCGAAAGCGAGAGCGAAAGCGAGAGCGAAAGCGAGAGCGAAAGCGAGAGCGAAAGCGAGAGCGAAAGCGAGAGCGAAAGCGAGAGCGAAAGCGAGAGCGAAAGCGAGAGCGAAAGCGAGAGCGAAAGCGAGAGCGAAAGCGAGAGCGAAAGCGAGAGCGAAAGCGAGAGCGAAAGCGAGAGCGAAAGCGAGAGCGAAAGCGAGAGCGAAAGCGAGAGCGAAAGCGAGAGCGAAAGCGAGAGCGAAAGCGAGAGCGAAAGCGAGAGCGAAAGCGAGAGCGAAAGCGAGAGCGAAAGCGAGAGCGAAAGCGAGAGCGAAAGCGAGAGCGAAAGCGAGAGCGAAAGCGAGAGCGAAAGCGAGAGCGAAAGCGAGAGCGAAAGCGAGAGCGAAAGCGAGAGCGAAAGCGAGAGCGAAAGCGAGAGCGAAAGCGAGAGCGAAAGCGAGAGCGAAAGCGAGAGCGAAAGCGAGAGCGAAAGCGAGAGCGAAAGCGAGAGCGAAAGCGAGAGCGAAAGCGAGAGCGAAAGCGAGAGCGAAAGCGAGAGCGAAAGCGAGAGCGAAAGCGAGAGCGAAAGCGAGAGCGAAAGCGAGAGCGAAAGCGAGAGCGAAAGCGAGAGCGAAAGCGAGAGCGAAAGCGGGAGCGAAAGCGAGAGCGAAAGCGAGAGCGAAAGCGAGAGCGAAAGCGAGAGCGAAAGCGAGAGCGAAAGCGAGAGCGAAAGCGAGAGCGAAAGCGAGAGCGAAAGCGAGAGCGAAAGCGAGAGCGAAAGCGAGAGCGAAAGCGAGAGCGAAAGCGAGAGCGAAAGCGAGAGCGAAAGCGAGAGCGAAAGCGAGAGCGAAAGCGAGAGCGAAAGCGAGAGCGAAACCGAGAGCGAAAGCGAGAGCGAAAGCGAGACCGAAAGCGAGAGCGAAAGCGAGAGCGAAAGCGAGAGCGGAAGCGAGAGCGAAAGCGAGAGCGAAAGCGAAAGCGAGAGCGAGAAAAAAAGTAAGAATAAAGGCGAGAGTGAGGGTGAGAGTGAGCGTAAGAGTAAGAGTGAGAGCAAGGGTAAAAGTAAGGGTGAGATTAAGAGTAAGAGTGGAGTGAGAGCTAGACTGAGGTTGAGTGTGAGGGTAAGACCGAGAGTGAGTGTGAGAGTGAAAGTAAGAGTTAGATCGAGAGTGAGATCGAGAGTGATCGTGAGAGTTAGTGTGAGATCAAGATTGAGATCAAGAGTGAGAGTTAGAGTGAAGGTGAGAGTAAGAATGAGAGTGAGGGTGAGAGTAAGAATGAGAGTGAGGGTGAGAGTAAGATCGAGATCGAGATTGATAATGGGATCGAGAGTGAGAGTGAGATTGAGTGTCAGAGTGCGAGTAAGAGTAAGAGTAAGAGTGAAAGTAAGAGTAACAGTAAGGGTAAGGTCGTGGGTGATGGTGAGGGTGAGGGTGAGAGTAAGATTGGGAATGAGATCGGACGTTGAATTGAGAAAGACAGTGAGAGTGAGAGTGAGAGTAAGAGTGAGAGTGTGAGTGAAAGTGAAAGTGAGAGTGAGATCGAGAGCGAGAGCGAGAGCGAGAGCGAGAGCAAGAGTGAGAATGAGAGTGAAAGTGAGATTGAGAGTGAGAGTGAGAGTGAGAGTGAGAGTGAGAATAAGTGTGAGAGTGACATTGGGAGTAACAGTAAGAGTGGGAGTGAGAGGGAGAGTTACAGTGGGAGTGAGAGGGAGAGTTAGAGTGAGCGTGAGAGTGCGAGTGAGACCGAGAGTGAGGGTAAGAATGAGATTGAGAGTGAGAGTAAAGGTGAAAGTGATAATGAGAGTTAGAGTGAGAGTGATACTGAGAGTGAAAGTGCGGGTGAGAGTAAGATCGAGCGTGAGAGTGAGAGTGAGAGTGATAGTGAGAGTGAAAGTGAGAGTGAAAGTGAGAGTGAGGGTAAAAGTGAGAGTGAGAGTGAGAGTGAGAGTGAGAGTGAGAGTGAGAGTGGAAGTAAGAGTAAAAGTGAGATTGGGAGTGAGAGTGACAGTGAGACCTGGAGTGCAGGTGAGAGTGAAGTTAAGCGTAAAAGTGAGAGTAAATGTGAAACTGAGATTGAGAGTGAGTCTGAGAGTAAGTGTGAGTGGGAGTTCGAGTGTGAGTTCAAGTGTGTGTGTGTGTGTCTAAGTGTGATCGTGAGTGTGAGTTTGAAAGTGAGAGTAAGAGTCTAAGTGAAAGAGAGAATGACAGTGGGAGTGACAGTGACAGTGAAAGTGAAAATAAGAGTGAGTGTGAGAGTGAGAGTGAGAGTAAAAGCGGGAGTAAGAGTTACATTCAGGGTGAGAGTAAGAGTAAGAGTGAGAGTGGGACTAAGAGTACGAGTGAAAGTAAGAGGGAGAGTAAGAGTGCGAGTGGAAGTGGAAAATATAGTGAGAGTGATAGTAAAAGTAGGGGTAAGAGTAAGAATTAGAGTAAAAGTGGAAGTAAGAGTAAGCTTGAGAGTGAGAGTAAGAGTAAGGGTGAGAGTAAGTGTAAGAGTAAGACTGAAAGTAAGGGTGAGCGTGAAAGTAAGAATGAGAGTGAGAGTAACAGTAAGAATGAGCATGAGGTCGAGAGTGAGAGTAAGAGTAAAAGCTAGGGCGGGAGTAAACGGGCGAGCGGGAGCGAGAGCAAAAGTGAGAGGGAGAGTAAAAGTGAGGGTAAGAGAGAGAGTGAGAGTGAGAGAGAGAGTGAGAGTAAGAGTAATAGTGAGAGTTAGAGTGAGAATGGAAGTGCGAGTAAGAGTGAGAGAGAGAGTAAGAGTAACAGTGAGAGTGAAAGCGAGAGTGAAAGTCAGATCGAAATCGCGATCGAGCGTGAGAGTGAGAGTGAAAGTGAGTATGGTAGTAAGCGTGAAATTAAGAGTCAGAGTGCTATCGAGAGTAAGAGTGAAAGTGAGAGTGAGAGTGGGATTGAGAGTAAGAGTGAGGCTGAGAGTGAGACTAAAAGTAAGACTAAGAAAAAAATTGAGGTTAAGGTCGAGGGTGATGGTGAGGGTGAGGGTGAGAGTAAGATTGGGAATGAGATCGAGCGTTGAAGTAAGAGTGACAGTGAAAGTGAGACTGAGAGTGAGGGTGAGAGTGAAAGTGAGAGTGAGGGTGAGGGTGAGAGCAGAGTGAGACCGAGAGTAAGAGTGAGAGTAAGCGTAAGAGTAAGAGTGAGAGTAACAGTGAGAGTGAAAGTGAGAGTGACATTAAGAGTCAAAGTGAGAGTGTGAGTAAGAGTGAGAGTTAGAGTTAGTGTGAGAGTGCGAGTAAGAGTGATTAAGTGAGAGTGATCGAGTGAGAGTAAGTACGTGAAAGCAAGTAAGTGAGAGTGAATGATTCAGAGTGAGAAAGTGAGATTGAGTAAGGGAGAGTGAGTGATTAAGTAAGTAAGAGTAAGTAAGTGAAAGTAAGTGAAAATGAGTGATTGATTGAGTGAGAGTGAGTGAGTGAGTAAAAGTGACTGAGTGAGAGTGAGTGAGTAAGAGTCAGTGAGTAAGAGTAAGTGAGTGAGTGAGTAAGTAAGTATAAGTGAGTGATGGTGAGTGATTGAGTGAGAGTGATTGAGTAAGTGAGAGTGAGTGAGTGAGTGAGAGTGAGTGAGTAAGTGAGAGTAAGTGAGTTAGAGTGTGTGAGAGTGAGTGAGTGAGAGAGAGTGAGTGAGAGTGAGTGAGTAAGTGTACGTGAGTGAGGGTGAGTGAGTGAGAGTGAATGAGTGAGAGTGATTGAAAAAGAGTGAGTGACTGGGATGGAGCGAGAGTAAGTAAGAGTGAGTAAGTGAGTAAAAGTGAGTGAGTTTGAGTGAGTAAGTGAGTAAAAGTGAGTGAGTTTGAGTGATTAAGTAAGTCAGAGTGAGCAAGTGAGAGTGAGTGAGTGAGAATGAGTAAGCGAGAATGAGTAAGTGAAATTGAGTAAGAGTAAGTGATTAAGTGAGAGTGAGTGAGTGAGTGAGAGTGACTAAGTGAGAGTGAATGAGTGAGAGTGAGTGAGTGAGAGTGAGTGAGTGAGAGTGAGTGAGAGAGATAGTGAGTGAGTGAGAGTGAGTGACTGAGAGTGAGTGAGTGAGAGTGAGTAAGTGAGTGAGAGTGACCAAGTAAGAGTGAATGAGTGAGAGTGAGTGAGTGAGAGTGAGTGAGTGAGTGAGAGTGAGTGAGAGTGAGTGACTGAGAGTGAGTGAGTGAGAGTGACTGGGTGAGAGTGAGTAAGTAAGAGTAAGTGAGTGAGGCTAAGTGGTCGAGGGTTAATGAGTAAGAGTGACTGAGTGGGTGAGAGTTAATGAGTGAGATCGACTGAGTAAAAGTAAGGGACTTAGAGTGAGTAAATGAGAGTGAGTGAGTGACTAAGAGTGAGTGAGTAATAAAGTGAGTGAAAGTGAGTGAGTATAAGTGAGTAATGGTGAGTGATTGAGTAAGAGTGAGTGAGTAAGTAAAAGTGACTGAGTGAGACTGAGTGAGTGAGAGTGAGTGAGTGAGTGTAAGTGAGTAAGGGTGAGTAAGTTAGAATGAATGAGTGAGAGAGAGTGAGTAAGAGTGAGTGACTGGGATAGAGTGAGAGTAAGTGAGAGTGAGTGAGTGAGATAGAGTGAGTGAGTGAGTGAGAGTGAGTAATTGAGTCAGAGTGAGCAAGTGAGAGTGAGTGAGTAAGGCTGAGTGCGCGAGAGTAAATAAGTAAAAGTGAGTGAGCGATAGTGAGTGAGTGAGAGTATGTGAGTAGGAGAGAGTGAGCGAGAGTAAGTGGGTAAGTAAGAGATTGAGTAAGAGTGATTGAGTAAGTGAAAGTGACTGAGTAAGACTGAGTGAGTGAAAGTGAGTGAGTGAGTGTGAGTGAGTGAGGGCGAGTAAGTTAGAATAAATCAGTGAGAGGAAGTGAGTAAGAGTGAGTGACTGGGATGGAGTGAGAGTAAGTGAGAGTGAGTGAGTGAGTAAGAGTGAGTGAGTGAGTGAGTGAGAGTGACTCAGTGAGTCAGAGTAAGCAAGTGAGAGTGAGTGAGTGAGGCTGAGTGAGCGAGAGTGAATAAGTAAAAGTTAGTAAGCGATAGTGAGTAAGTGAGAGTATGTGAGGGAGAGAAAGTGAGTGAGACTAAGTGGGTAAGTAAGAGTTAATGGGTGAGAGTGAGTGAGTGATAGTGAGTGACAAAGAGTGAGTGCGTGTCAGTAAGTGATCGAGAGTAAGCGAGTAAGAGTGAGTGAGCGAGGGTGAGTTCGCAAGTGAGAGCAAGAGCGTGAAAAAAAGACTAAGAGAGTAAGAGAGTGAGGGGCTGAGAGAGTAAGAGAGTGAGGGACTGAGAAAGTAAGAGAGTGAAAAAGTGAGAAAGTAAAAGAGTGAAAGAGTGAGAGAGTGAGAAAGTGAGAGAGTAATAGAATAAGAGAGTGAGAAAGTGAGAGAGTGAAAGAGTGAGAGAGTGAGGGAGTGAGACTGACAGAAGGGAAAAGTGGAAATGTGGAAGAGTAAAAGAGTGAGAAAGTGAAAGAGTGAGATACTGAGAGAGTAAGAGCGTGAGAGAGTGAGAGGCGTGAGAGAGTAAGAAAGTGAGAGTAATAGAGTGAGAGAGTGAGAGAGTGAAAGAGTGAGAGTGAGAGAGTGAGAGAGTGAGGAAGTGAGAGACTGAGAGACTGAGAGAGTGAAAGAGTGAGAGAGTAAGAGAGTAAGAGAGTAAGAGAGTGAGAGAGTGCGAGAGTAAAAGAGTAAGAGAGTAAGAGAGTGAGAGAGTAAGAGAAAGAGAGAGTGAAAGAGTAAGAGAGTGAGAGACCGAAATAGTGAGAGACTGAGAGATCGGGTCAGAGTAAAAGTGAGAGTGAGCGTGAGAGGAAAAGTGAGAGTGAGAGTGAGAGTAAGAATGAAATTAGGAGTGAGATCAAGAGTGAGAGTGAGTGTAAGAGTAGAGTGAGAGTGAAAGTGAGAGTGAGACTCAGAGTGAGAGGAAGCGTGAGAGGAAGAGTAAGAGAGAAAGTTCATGTGACCGTAAGAGGAAGAGGGAGAGTGAAAGTTGGAGTGAGAGTGAGAGTGAGAGTGAGTCAGAGTAAGAGTGAAAGTGAAAGTGAGAGATGGAGTGAGAGTGACAGTGATACTGAGAGTGAGAGCGAGATTAAGAGTGAAAGTGCGAGTGGGCGCGAGAGTTGGAGCAAGAGTGAGAGCTAGAGTCAGAGTAAGGTCGGGATCGGGAGTGAGAGTGAGAGTAAGAGCTAGCGTAAAGGTCGGATTGAGGGTAAAAGTAAGAGTGAAAGTCTAAGTGAAAAGGACAGTGAGAGTAAGCGTGACTGTGAGTTCGAGCTTGAGTATGAGTGTGAGTTTAAGAGTGAGTGTTATTGTGAGAGTGAAAGTGAGAGTGAGAGTTGGAGTCAGAGTAAGAGTGAGGGCGCGAGTGAAAGTGAGAGTAAGAGTGACAGTAAGAGTAACCGTGAGAGTGAGAGCTAGAGCAAAAGTGGGAGCGAGAGTGAGACTGAGAGTAAGCGTGAAAGTAAGAGTGAGAGTGAGAGTGAGAGTGAGAGTGAGAGTGAGAGTGAGAGTGAGAGTGAGAGTGAGAGTGAGAGTGAGAGTGAGAGTGAGAGTGAGAGTGAGAGTAAGAGTGAGAGTGAGAGTGAAAGTGAGAGTGACGTTGAGAGTGAGAGTGGGAGTGAGAGTAAGAGTGAGTATGTAAGTGAGAGTGAGTGAGTGGGAGTTAGTGAGTGAAAGCAAGGGATCGAGAGTGAGTGATTAAGAGTGAGTGAGTGAGTAAAAGTGAGTAAGTGAGAGTAAGTAAGTCAGAGTAAGTGAGTGAACGAGTGAGAGTAAGTGAGTGAGAGTAAGTAAGTGAGTGAGAGTGAGTGAGTAAGAGTTAGTGAGTGAAAGCAAGGGAGTAAGAGTGAGTGATTGAGAGTGAGTGAGAAAATGAGTGAGTGAGAGTAAGTGAGAAAATGAGAGAGAGTGAGTGAGTAAAAGTGGGTGATAGTAATTGATTGAGTGAAAGTAAGTGAGTAAGTAAGAGTGACTAAGTAAATGAGGGTGAGTGAGTAACAGTAAGTAAGTAGGAGTGAGCGCGTGAGAGTGAGTGATTGAGAGTTAGTGAGCGACCGAGAGCGAGAGATTGAAAGAAAGACTGGGAAAGTAAGAGAGTAAGGGACTGAGAGGAAGACGGAGTTAGAGAGTGGGAGAGTGAGAGAGTGAGAGAGTGACAGAGTGAGAAGGTGAGAGAGTGAGAGAGTGAGAAAGTGAGAAAGTGAGAGAGTGAGAGAGTGAGAGAGTGAGAGAGTGAGAGAGTGAGAGAGTGAGAGAGTGAGAGAGTGGGAGAGTGAGAGAGTGAGAAAGTGAAAGAGTGAGAGAGTGAAAGATCGAGAGAGTGAAAGATCGAGAGAGTGAGAGAGTGAGAGAGTGAGAGAGTGAAAGAGTGAGAGAGTGAGAGAGTGAGAGAGTGAGAGAGTGAGAGAGTGAGAGAGTGAGAGAGTGAGAGAGTGAGAGAGTGAGAGAGTGAGAGAGTGAGAGAGTGAGAAAGTGAGAGGGTGAGTGGGTAAGAGAGTGAGAGAGTGAGAGAGTAAGATAGTGAGAGAGTGAGAGAGTGAGAAAGTAAAAGAGTGAGAGAGTGAGAAAGTGAGAGAGTGAGAGAGTGAGAGAGTGAGAGAGTGAAAAAGTATGAGAGGGAGAGAGTGAGAGAGTAAGAGAGTGAGAGAGTGAGAGAGTAAGACAGTGAGAGAGTATGGAAGTGAGGGAGTGAAAGAGTTAGAGAGTGAGAGAATGAGAGAGTAAGACAGTAAGAGAGTGAGAGAGTGAGAGAGTAAGAGAGCGAGAGAGTGAGAGAGTGAGAGAGTAAGAGAAAGAGAAAGTAAAAGAGTGAGAGAGTAAGAGAGCGAGAGAGTGAGAGACTGAGAGATCGGGTGAGAGTAAAAGTGAGAGTGAGCGTGAGAAGAAAAGTGAGTGTAAGAGTGAAAGTAACAATGAGATTGGGAGTGAGATCAAGGGTGGAAGTCAGTGTCAGAGTGAGGGTGAGATTAAAAGTAAGAGCGAAAGTGAGAGTGAGACTGAGAGTGAGGGTGACAGTGATAGTAAGAGTGAGAGTGAGAGCGAGGGTGAGAGTGAGGGTGATGATGAGAGTGAGAGTGAGAGTGAGAGTGAAAGTCAGAGTGACAGTAAGAGTAAAAGTGAGAGTGAGAGTAAGAGTGAGAGTGAGAGTAAGAGTAACAGTGAAAGTAAGAATGAAAGTAGAAGTGAGAGTAAGAGCAAGAGTGAAAGTGAGAGTAAGAGTAAGAGTAAGAGTGAAAGTGAGACTGAGACTCAGAGTGAGAGTAAGCGTTAGAGGAAGAGTGACAGAGAAAGTGAGAGTGACCGTTAGAGGAAGAAAGAGAGTGAGAGTGAGAGTGAAAGTGAGAGTGGTGGTCCAAGTGAAATTGAGAATGAGTCAGAGTAAAAGTGAAAGTGTAAGTAAGAGATAGAGTGAGAGTGAAAGTGATACTAAGAGTGAGAGCGAGGGTAAGAGTGAAAGTGCGAGTGGGCGCGAGAGTTAGACCGAGAGTGAGAGCTAGAGTCAGAGTAAGGTCGAGATTAGGAGTGCGAGTGATAGTAAGAGCTAGCGTAAAGGTCGGATTGAGGGTAAAAGTGAGAGTCAAAGTCTAAGTTAAAAGGACAGTGAGAGTAAGCGTGACTGTGAGTTCGAGGTTGGGTATGAGTGTGAGTTTTAGAGTGAGTGTTATTGTAAGAGTAAAAGTGAGAGTGAGAGTTGGAGTAAGAGTAAGAGTGAGGGCGCGAGTGGAAGTGAGAGTAAAAGTGGGAGTGAGAGTAACCGTGAGAGTGAGAGCTAGAGCAAAAGTGGGAGCGAGAGTGAGAGTGAGAGTAAGCGTGAGACTGGAAGTGAGAGTGAGAGTGAGAGTGAGAGTGAGAGTGAGAGTGAGAGTGAGAGTGAGAGTGAGAGTGAGAGTGAGAGTGAGAGTGAGAGTGAGAATGAGAGTGAGAGTGAGGCTGAGAGTGAGAGTGGGAGTGAGAGTAAGAGTGAGTATGTGGGTGAGAATGAGTGAGTGAGAGTCAGTGAGTGGGTGAGAGTGAGTGAGTGAGAGGTAGTAAGTAAAAGCTAGCGATCGAGAGTAAGTGATTAAGAGTGAGTGGGTGAGTGAGAGTGGGTAAGTAAGAGTAAGTGATTGAGAGTGAGTGGGTGAGTGAGAGTGAGTAAGTAAGAGTAAGTAAGCGAGCGAAAGTGAGTGAGTGAGAGTTAGTGAGTGAAAGCAAGGAAGTGAGAGTGAGTGATTGAGAGTGAGTAAGAAAATGAGTGAAAGTAAGTGAGTAAAAGTGGGTGATAGTAAGTGATTGAGTGAAAGTAAGTGAGTAAGTGAGAGTGACTGAGTGACAATGAGTGATTGAGGGTGAGTGAGTGAAAGTAAGTGAGTAGGAGTGAGCGCGTAAGAGTGAGTGATTGAGAGTGAGTGAGCGATAGAGAGCGAGAGAGTGAGAGAAAGAATAGGGAAGTAAGAGAGTAAGGAACTGAGAGGAAGACAGAGTGAGAGAGTGGGAAAGTGGGAGAGTGCGAGAGTGAGAGAGTGAGAGAGTGAGAGAGTGGGGGAGTGAGAGAGTGAGAGAGTAAGAGAGTGAGAGAGTGAGAGAGTGAGAGAGTGAGAGAGTGAGAGAGTGAGAGAGTGAGAGAGTGAGAGAGTGAGAGAATGAGAGAGTGAGAGAGTGAGAGAGTGAGAGAGTGAGAGAGTGAGAGAGTGAGAGAGTGAGAGAGTGAGAGAGTGAGAGAGTGAGAGAGTGAGAGAGTGAGAGAGTAAGAGAGTGAGAGAGTGAGAGAGTGAGAGAGTAAGATAGCAAGAGAGTGAGAGAGTTAGATAGTGAGAGAGTGAGAGAGTGAGAGAGTGAGAGAGTGAGAGAGTGAGAGTTAGAGTGAAAGTGAGTGGAAGGGTGAGAATGAGCGTAAAAGTAAGAGTAAAAGTAAGAGTGAGAATGAAAATGAGGGTGAAAGTGAGAGTGAGGTCGAGAGTAAGAGTGGGAGTGAGAATGAAAGCGGGAGTGGGAGTGAGGGTGATGGTGAAAATGAGCGTGAGCGTGAGAGTAAAAGTGAGCGTGAGAGTAAGAGTAAGAGTGAGAGTGATAGTGGGAGTAAGAGTGAACGTGAGGTCGAGAGTGAGAGTAAGAGTGAGGGTGAGAGTGCAAGAGTCGGACCAAGAGTGAGAGTGAGAGTAAGCGTGAGAGTAAGAGTGAGAGTGAAAGTGTAAGTAAGAGTCAAAGGGAGAGAAAGAGTAAGAGTAAAAGGGAGAGTAAGAGTGAGAGTAAGATTGAGAGTGAGTCAAAGTTAGAGTGAGTCAGAGTGAGAGTAAGATTGAGAGTGAGTCAAAGTTAGAGTGAGTCAGAGTGAGAGCGAGTCAGAGTAAGAGTGAGTCAGAGTGAGAGTGGGTCAGAGTGAGAGTGATTCAGAGTGAGAGTGAGTCAGAGTGAGAGTGAGTCAGAGTGAGAGTGAGTCAGAGTGAGAGTGAGTCAGAGTAAGAGTGAGTCAGAGTGAGAGCGAGTCAGAGTCAGAGTGAGTCAGGGTGAGACTGAGAGAAGGGGAGTGAGAGTGAGAGAGTGAGAGAGTGAGATAGTGAGAGAGTGAGAGAGTGAGAGAGTGAGAGAGTGAGAGAGTGAGAGAGTGAGAGAGTGAGAGAGTGAAAGAGTGAGAGAGTGAGAGAGTGAGAGAGTGAGAGAGTGAGAGAGTGAGAGAGTGAGAGAGTGAAAGAGTGAGAAAGTAAGAGAGTGAGAGAGTGAGAGAGTGAGAGAGTGAGAGAGTGAGAGAGTAAGAGAGTGAGATAGCGAGAGAGTGAGAGAGTTAGAGAGTGAGAGAGTGAGAGAGTGAGAGAGTGAGAGAGTAAGAGATTGAGAGAGTGAGCGAGTGAGAGAGTGAGAGAGTGAGAGAGTGAGGAAGTGAGAGTCAGAGAGTGAGAGAGTGAGAGAGTAAAAGAGTGAGAGAGTGAGAGAGAGAGAGAGAGTGGGAGAGTGAGAGATTGGGGAGTGAGAGAGTGAGAGGGTGAGAGAGTGAGAGAGTGAAAGAGTGAGAGAGTGAGAAAGTGAGAGAGTAAGAGATTGAGAGAGTGAGAGAGTGAGAGAGTGAGAGAGTGAGAGAGTGAGAGAGTGAGAGAGTGAGAGAGTGAGAGAGTGAGAGAGTGAGAGAGTGAGAGAGTGAGAGAGTGAGAGAGTGAGAGAGTGAGGGAGTGAGAGAGTGAGCGAGTGAAAGATAGAGAGTGAGAGAGTGAGAGAGTGAGAGAGTAAGAGAGTGACAGAGTGAGAGAGTGAGAGAGTGAGAGAGTGAGAGAGTGAGAGAGTGAGAGAGTGAGAGAGTAAGAGCGTGAGAGAGTGAGAGAGTGAGAGAGTTAGAGAGTGAGAGAGTGAGAGAGTGAGAGAGTGAGAGAGTGAGAGAGTGAGAGAGTGAGAGATAGAGAGTGAGAGATTGAGAGAGTGAGAAAGTGAGAGAGTGAGAGAGTGAGAAAGGGAAAGAGTAAGAGAGTGCGACAGTGAGAGAGTGAGAGAGTAGGAGACTGGCAGAGTAAGAGACTGAGAGAGTAAAAAAGTAAGAGAGTGAGAGAGTGAGAGCGCAAGAGAGTCAGAGAGTCAGAGAGCGAGAGAGTAAAAGAGTAAGTGATTGAGAGAGCGAGAGAATCAGAGAGTGAGAGAGTGAAGAAAGAGTGAGAAAGTGAGATTGATTGATTGATTGATTGATTAGTTTATTATGCCTTAGTTTGACTTTTGGCAATGGGGTTGAGTACAGTATGGTTTTGAGTTAAACAATATCTATGACAATGAAGAAAAACAACTGTAAATAAAATAAGATAAAATACAAATAAAATATAATAAAATAAAATACAATAAAATCAAAAGGAAGAAAAACGTGATTCGATATAAACAAAATAATAAAAATAAAATAAAATAAGTAGAAATTTTACTCGCGATAAACAAAATAAAAATAAAAATAAAGAAAAATAAACATAAAATATAATGAAATAAAATACAAATAAAAATAAAAGGAGGAAAAACGCAATTCGATATAAACAAAATAATAAAAATAAAATAAAATAAGTAGTAATTTTACTCGCGATAAACAAAATAAAAATAAAATACTAATAGATACAAATAACTAAAATACGAATAAAAATAAAAGGGTAGAAAACTCGATTCGATATCAACAAAACTTACTTCAGATAACAAAATCAAAACCTCCACTTGGATCATAGCACTCGAATACTAACTATTAGAATCGAGTTCTAAGAGATAGGATCGGAGATTACGTTTGAACTGATTTATGCACGAGGCAGCAGCAATGGACACGGGAAGCGAGTTCCAAAAATACGAACCAGTAAGGTAGAACGAATTTCGATACACCTCTGTCCTGTGGTACGAAATTGCGAAAACATGAGTGACAATATGTCGAGAAGAGTGTCTAAGATTATCATTAGGCCTGGTGAATAGTTCGGATATATAGGGAGGGGAATTTCCGTGGTGAATTTGGAACATCTCAATTCCTAGGAAGTAGAGTCTTCTATGTTTTACGGATAGCCAGCCTAGGCGGCGACGATAAGGTGTTATGTGTTTATCTCGCTTTAGGCCAAAGATAAAGCGTATCCCACAGCTAATGAGTCTCTGAAGTTTTGTGTTCAGTTCTTCGGTTGGGTCGTTATACACAAGACAGCAGTAATCAATGTGAGGCCATACCAGGGAAGTAATTAGTTTTTTCCGAAGTTTGAACGATAAAGAATTATTGTGATGCTTTAATTTGTAAAGAGTAAGATGGACTTTTTTTATAATGGACGAGACATGACTGGACCAAGTGCAGTCAGAGCTAAGAATCACTCCGAGGTTGCGTGCCTCACGAACGAATGGTAAAGATAATCCATTAACGGATATGGTTGGTAATTCCTCACGGTTAAGAAGGCTGACATTAGGCTTACTACCAAAGATAAGAACTTTTGACTTGGAGATATTGAGAGAGAGTTTATTAGTATTTGCAAAGTCAGAAATAATGTTTACGTCGTGAGCAATGAGCTTAAGGCCTTGGTTCAGCTGAGTTAAAGGGCAACTTAGATAGATTTGTGTGTCATCCGCGAAAATCATGTGCTGCGTGAATCGGAGTGATGAACTAATATCATTTATAAAGAGTGAAAACAGCAGTGGACCCAATACTGAGCCTTGAGGTACTCCAGTGGTGGTTGGTAGCCAGGGAGAGATTTGACCTCGTGAATCGAGAACCGCTTGTGTACGTCCCGTCAGATAAGAAAACACCCATTTAAGTGCACGGTCAGAAAAATTCATCTTCCTCAGCTTAGTGAGAAGACAGCTGTGGGACACGGTATCGAAAGCTTTACTGAAGTCGAAGAGAACGAGTATGGTGACTTTACGCTCGTCTATGTTACGTTTAATGTCATGACAGATGCGGAGGAGAGCAGTCTGGGTCGAAAAGCATTTCCGATAACCAGACTGGCGTTGATCAAGAAATCCGGTGGAAGCAACGAAGTCAGTTATTTGTCTATGGATAATTCTCTCAAAGATTTTCGAAAGTTCACATAAATTTGCAATCGGTCTCGTGTCTGAAGGTGAATTGGGAGTCTTTAATTTCGACAGTGGCCGAACAAAAGCTCGCTTCCATTCACGTGGGAAGTAGTCAAGAGCAAGACAATTGTTAAAGAGAGAAGTTAGCAGTTCACCAGATAAGGGTTGAGCTTTGATAATGGCAAATAGTGGAATATGATCAGGGCCAGATGAAAACGAAGAAGAAGATGCGGTTGTAGTTAGTGAGAGAACGGTGCGTAATGATATAGGAGAGAAGCTAAATTGGGGTTCGGACGGCGGAAACGAATTGATGATATCAGAAAGATCAGAAGTTGTGCAGGCAGGGGAGCGATTCGAAATAGAAGCGTAATATGAATTCAGTTCATCAGATGAGAAGAAATTGAGAGGTGAAGGATGTGATGACTCAATGAGACCGAGATTCGCAAGTTCGCGCCAAAGCTTAGAGGGATCAGAAATATTTGATAGTCTGTTTAAGTGGAATTGTTCTTTGGAACTTCTAAGTTCTGAAGTTAGCTCGTTTCTAAAGTTTCGAAAAATCTCAAGGTCTAATAGTGCGAAATGTCGAGAGTGTGGATACATAATCAGTGAGGTTTCGTCCTTTGGGCCGTCTATACATTACGGTAAACAATAGCGGTTGAACGTTTTTGGCACGAACATCTAAAATGAGAAACTCAGGGATATTCGAAAAGCAACTGGGTGATGATGCTAAGATATGTGCAGTTAACGGTTCGCGTATGTAACATGCTACACCACCACCTACTTTACCTTCTCTATCAACTCTGATTAAATAATAGCCCTGAATACGTACTAAGTCGTCCGATATAAGAGAATGAAGCCACGTTTCAGAGATTGCGATGATATGAAAGTTATTATTTGAGATGAAAGCCTGGATCTGCGCGAAGTGAGCAAGAAGAGAATTGGCATTGAAATGGACGATTTTTAAATTCTGTTTTGGGGGACGGATTGCGTGCGTATTGGTTGATATCGAATCAGTTGAGAGTCACTGAATTTTAACTAGATCGGCTTCCGAGCTGAAAGATATCGGCGAGTCGCCTTCGGATTTGCGAGCAAAAATCTGTCCACCTCTTGTCCACACAAACTTGAACGATTTACGTTTCGCCAAGTCTTTGACTTTTCGTAAAAGGTTATACGTGTTAGTCGGCAGAACTTCGTTAATATATATGCGACCGCGGTCGGTGCAGGAGAAGACTTCTGCTATGTTAAGCTCGCGCTTCTTACGCATGGTTTTTATAATAAATTCACGAGTTTCTTGCGACTTAAGAGCTACAAATACAGATCTCTTGCGTGATTGTGAATCGGACGTTATAGAAGATTGAGATGATTGTTCGCTAATAGTAGTAGTCGGTTTTTTAGCGAAGTCGCGTACTTCGAGAATATCGGACGTGAGTTCTGGGATACCGAGAGCTAGAAAGACTTTCTCGACTAGAACGATCGGAGGGTCAGCAATATTTAATAAACCGGTAATCATGATTTCAGTAGTGCGCGTGAGAGACGGAGGATTAGTTAATGCATGATTTGCACTAATGAGCGAATGAAGTTCGGCGTTACGAGCTTCAAGCATAGCAATTCGATTTCCATGTTCGGTGACGGTGTTTAGAAGTTCAGGAATAAGATTTAACTTATTAAGAAAATCTGCGTTTGCTCGAGTTTGTGTCTCAATAAAATCGGTTAATCTTTTATCTGTTAAAGATTGATTTTCGATAAAGTTCGATAATTTTTTATCTGATTCATTAATTTTTGCGAGAATAGATTCATGTACAGAATTTGCGGTATTTGAATCAGACGAATTTGAGCCCGAAGAGGGTAGAGACGGCGATTCACCGACCATTGTCGAAAGATTACTTTTGCAGCAAGTGCTCGCACTTTTATAAGATAAATAATTTCTACAATAGCCGGAGTGAAACGAACGCGAGCAGATTGGGCACGACAACAACGCACCAGCGATACGAGATTTGCACTTCGAGCAGCTGACGATAGACATTAATCTGTATTGCCGACTGTACTAGTAGATCGATACGAAGTAGTGCTTACAGAGGATGTCCGCGACGGCGCCACCATACCAGAATGTACATGTGTAAAAGCGTAGTACACTCTAGGTGAAAAGCTGTGTTGTGGGCACGCTTCGGTAGCTATGGAGACGGGTGATACAGCGAACGTGAGGCGTGGTGCGCGTGCGTGAGCCAATGCTTGATCGAACGCTAGATCCTCGTGCATGTGGCTGGTCGATCGAAGGCCACTATATTAGTGATGGTGGTGCAGGGACGAGACGCAACGAACCGTGTGGCCGGGTCGATGTAGACAGCCAATCATTATCGATTAGAATGAGATCGACATATGAGCGATGCGCATGCGCCGAGATGCAACCGTCGAAACCACGTTCGGAGCGAAAGTGAGGTCATGGTGATCAACTCGGGTTACACTTTTCGTTTGATAATCAAGCACAATCACATGGAAATTATGCAGAGATGATTAATCCAGGTGATAGCACTTTTTGAGCTTGCTAATTATCTGCAACAAAAACGCCCGTGTGCAGAGAGCGGCAGAAAATATCTCAGAAAAAAGTGGGATGTGCGGAAGAAATTGACAGGCTTACTCACATGAGAGAGAGAGAGCAAGTGAGAGAGTGAGACAGTGAGAGAAAAAGACAGTGAGAGAGTGAGAGAATGAGAGAGTGAGAGAGTGAGAGAGTGATAGAGTGAGAGAGTGAGAGAGTGAGAGAGTGAGAGAGTTAGAAAGTGAGAGAGTGAGAGAGTGAGAGAGTGAGAGAGTGAGAGAGTGAGAGTGTGAGAGAGTGAGAGAGTGAGAGCGTGAGAGAGTGAGAAAGTCAGAGAGTGAGAAAGTGAGAGAGACAGAGAAAGAGAGAGTAAGAGAGTGAGAGAGTGATAGAGTGAGAGTTAGAGTGAAAGTGAGTGGAAGGGTGAGAATGAGCGTGAAAGTAAGAGTAAAAGTGAGAGTGAGACTGAAAATGAGGGTGAAAGTGAGAGTGAGAGTGGGAGTGAGAGTGAGAGCGGGGGTGGGAGTGAGGGTGATGGTGAGAGTGAGCGTGAGCGTGAGGGAAAAAGTGAGCGTGGGAGTGAGAGTAAGAGTGAGAGTGATATTAGGAGTAAGAGTGAACGTGAGGTCGAAAGTAAGAGTAAGAGTGAGGGTGAGAGTGAGAGTGAGAGTGAGAGTGAGAGTGAGAGTGAAAGTGAGAGTGAGAGTGAGAGTGAGAGTGAGAGTGAGAGTGAGAGTGAGAGTAAGAGTGAGAGTGAGAGTGAGAGTGAGAGTGAGAGTGAGAGTGAGAGTGAAAGTGAGAGTGAGAGTGAGAGTGAGAGTGAGAGTGAGAGTGAGAGTGGGAGTTAGAGTGAGAGTGAAAAAAGTGAGAGTAAAAGTGAAAGTGAGAGTGAGATTAAACGTAAAAGTGAGAGTAATTCAGAGTGAGAGTAAGTTAGAGTGAGAGTGAGAGTAGAAGTAATAGTAAGAGTGATAGTGAGAGTAAGGGTGAGAGTAAGAGTGAGAGTGATAGTGAGCGTGAGGGTGAGAGTGAGAGTGAGAGTGAGGGTGAGAGCGAGGGTGGAAGAGAGGTCGAGAGTAAAAGTGAGAGTGAAAAAGTAAGTGAGAGTAATAGTGACTGTGAGTTCGAGTGTAAGTGTTAGCGAGAGTGTGAGTTTAAGTTCGAGTGTAGGTGAAAGTGTGAGTGTGAGTGTGAGTCTGAGTGTGACTGTGAGTGTGGGTTTGAGTGTGAGTGTGAGTGGGAGTGTGAGTGTGAGTTTGAGTGTGAGTGTGAGTTTAAGAGTGAGTGTTAATGTGAGAGTGAGAGTGAGAGTCAAAGTAAGAGCGAGAGTGAGCGGGCAAGTGAGAGTGAGAGTGAGAGTGACAGTAAGTGACAGTGAGAGAAAGAGTCGGACCAAAAGTGAGAGTGAGAGTAAGCGTGAGAGTAAGAGTGAGTGTGAGAGTGTAAGTAAGAGTAAAAGGGAAAGTAAGAGTAAGAGTAAAAGGGAGAGTAAGAGTGAGAGTGAGAGTGAGAGTGAGAGTAAGAGTGAGAGTGAAAGTGAGAGTGAGAGTGAGTCAGAGTGTGAGTAAGTCAGAGTGAGAGTGAGTCAGGGTGAGAGTGCGTCAGAGTGAGAGTAAGTCAAAGTGAGAGTGAGTCAGAGTAAGAGTGAGTCAGAGTGAGAGTAAGTCCGAGTGGGAGTGAGTCAAATGAGAGTGAGTCAGAGTGAGAGCTAGTCAGAGTGAGAGTGAGTCAGAGTGAGAGTGAGTCAGAGTGAGAGTGAGTCAGAGTGAGAGTGAGTCAGAGTGAGAGTGAGTCAGAGTGAGAGTGAGTCAGAGTGAGAGTGAGTCAGAGTGAGAGTGAGTCAGAGTGAGAGTGAGTCAGAGTGAGAGTGAGTCAGAGTGAGAGTGAGTCAGAGTGAGAGTGAGTCAGAGTGAGAGTGAGTCAGAGTGAGAGTGAGTCAGAGTGAGAGTGAGTCAGAGTGAGAGTGAGTCAGAGTGAGAGTAAGTCAGAGTGAGAGTGAGTCAGAGTGAGAGTGAGTCAAAGTGAGAGTGAGTCAGAGTGAGAATGAGTCAGAGTGAGAGTGAGTCAGAGTGAGAGTAAGTTAGAGTGAAGGTGAGTCAGAGTGAGAGTGAGTCAGAGTGAGAGTGAGTCAGAGTGAGAGTGAGTCAGAGTGAGAGTGAGTCAGAGTGCGAGTGAGTCAGAGTGAAAGTGAGTCAGGGTGAGAGTGAGTAAGAGTGAGAGTGAGTCAGAGTGAGAGTGAGTCAGAGTGAGGGTGAGTCGGAGTGAGAGTGAGTCAGAGTGAGCGTGAGTCAGAATGAGAGTGAGTCAGAGTGAGAGTGAGTCAAAGTGAGAGTGAGTCAGAGTGAGAGTGAGTCAGAGTGAGAGTGAGTCAGAGTGAGAGTGAGAGTCAGAGTGAGAGTGAGGGTGAGTCAGAGTGGGAGTGAGTCAGAGTAGGAGTGAGTCAGAGTAAGAGTGAGTCAGAGTGAGAGTGAGTCAGGATGAGAGTGAGTCAGAGTGCGAGTGAGTCAGAGTAAGAGTGAGTCAGAGTGAGAGTGGGTTAGATTGAGAGTGAGTTAGAGTGAGAGTGAGTTAGAGTTAGGGTGAGTCAGAGTGAGATTAAGTCAGAGTGAGGGTGAATCAGAGTGAGAGCGAGTCAGAGTCAGAGTGAGTCAGGGTGAGACTGAGAGAAAGGGAGTGAGAGAGTGAGAGAGTGGGAGAGTGAGAGAGTAAGAGAGTGAGAGAGTGAAAGAGTGAGAGAGTGAGAGAGTGAGAGAGTGAGAGAGTGAAAGAGTGAGAGAGTGAGAGAGTGAGAGAGTGAGAGAGTGAGAGAGTGAGAGAGTGAGAGAGTGAGAGAGTGAGAGAGTTAAATAGTGAGAGAGTAAGAGAGTGAGAGAGTGAGAGAGTGAGAGAGTGAGAGAGTGAGAGAGTGAGAAAAAGAGAGTGAGAGAGTAAGAGAGTAAAAGAGTGAGAGAGTGAGAGCGTGAGAAAGTGAGAGAGTGAAAGAGTACGATAGTGAGAGAGTGAGAGAGTAAGACAGAGTGAGAGTGAGTCAGAGTGAGAGTAAGTCAGAGTGAAGGTGAGTCAGAGTGAGAGTGAGTCAGAGTGAGAGTGAGTCAGAGTGAGAGTGAGTCAGAGTGAGAGTGAGTCAGAGTGAGAGTGAGTCAGAGTGCGAGTGAGTCAGAGTGAAAGTGAGTCAGAGTGAGAGTGAGTAAGAGTGAGAGTGAGTCAGAGTGAGAGTGAGTCAGAGTGAGGGTGAGTCGGAGTGAGAGTGAGTCAGAGTGAGCGTGAGTCAGAATGAGAGTGAGTCAGAGTGAGAGTGAGTCAAAGTGAGAGTGAGTCAGAGTGAGAGTGAGTCAGAGTGAGAGTGAGTCAGAGTGAGAGTGAGTCAGAGTGAGAGTGAGAGTCAGAGTGAGAGTGAGGGTGAGTCAGAGTGGGAGTGAGTCAGAGTAGGAGTGAGTCAGAGTAAGAGTGAGTCAGAGTGAGAGTGAGTCAGGATGAGAGTGAGTCAGAGTGCGAGTGAGTCAGAGTAAGAGTGAGTCAGAGTGAGAGTGGGTTAGATTGAGAGTGAGTTAGAGTGAGAGTGAGTTAGAGTTAGGGTGAGTCAGAGTGAGATTAAGTCAGAGTGAGGGTGAATCAGAGTGAGAGCGAGTCAGAGTCAGAGTGAGTCAGGGTGAGACTGAGAGAAAGGGAGTGAGAGAGTGAGAGAGTGGGAGAGTGAGAGAGTAAGAGAGTGAGAGAGTGAGAGAGTGAGAGAGTGAGAGAGTGAGAGAGTGAGAGAGTGAGAGAGTGAAAGAGTGAGAGAGTGAGAGAGTGAGAGAGTGAGAGAGTGAGAGAGTGAGAGAGTGAGAGAGTGAGAGAGTGAGAGAGTTAGATAGTGAGAGAGTAAGAGAGTGAGAGAGTGAGAGAGTGAGAGAGTGAGAAAGTGAGAGAGTGAGAGAGTGAGAGAGTGAGAGAGTGAGAGTAAGAGAGTGAGAGAGTAAGAGAGTAGAAGAGTGAGAGAGTGAGAGCGTGAGAGAGTGAGAGAGTGAAAGAGTACGATAGTGAGAGAGTGAGAGAGTAAGACAGTGAGAGAGTAAGGGAGTGAGGGAGTAAAAAAGTTAGAGAGTGAGAGAGTAAGAGACTGAGAAAGTAAGACAGTAAGAGAGTAAGAGAGTGAAAGAGTGAGAGAGGGAGAGAGTAAGAGAGTAAGAGAGTGAGAGAGCAAGAGAGTAAGAGAAAGAGAAAGTGGAAGAGTGAGAGAGTGACAGAGCTAGAGAGTGAGAGACTGAGAGATTTGGTGAGAGTAAAAGTGAGAGTGAGCGTGAGAGGAAAAGTGAGTGTGAGAGTGAAAGTAACAATGAGATTAGGAGTGAGATCAAGAGTGAAAGTTAGTGTGAGAGTGAGGGTGAGATTAAAAGTAAGAGTGAAAGTAAGAGTGAGACTGAGAGTGAGGGTGACAGTGAGAGTAAGAGTGAGAGTGAGAGCGAGGGTGAGAGCGAGGGTGAGAGTGAGAGTGAGAGTAAGAGTGAGAGTAAGAGTAAGAGTAACAGTAAAAGTAAGAGTGAAATAGAAGTGAGAGTGAGAGTAAGAGTAAAAGTGAGAGTGAGACTCAGAGTGAGAGTAAGCGTTGAACGGAGAGTGACAGAGAAAGTAAGAGTGACCGTGAGAGGGAGAAAGAGAGTGAAAGTGAGAGTGAGAGTGAGAGTGGTGGTCCAAGTGAAATTGAGAATGAGTCAGAGTAAAAGTGAAAGTGAAAGTGAGACATAGAGTGAGAGTGAAAGTGATACTAAAAGTGAGAGCGAGGGTAAGAGTGAAAGTGCGAGTGGGCGCGAGAGTGAGAGCTAGAGTCAGAGTAAGGTCGAGATTGAGAGTGAGAGTAAGAGTAAGAGCTAGCGTAAAGGTCGGATTAAGGGTAACAGTGAGAGTGAAAGTCTAAGTGAAAAGGACAGCGAGAGTGAGCGTGACTGTGAGTTCCAGCTTGAGTATGAGTGTGAGTTTCAGAGTGAGTGTCATTGTGAGAGTGAAAGTGAGAGTGAGAGTTGGAGTGAGAGTAAGAGTGAGGGCGCGAGTGGAAGTGAGAGTAAAAGTGAGTGTGAGAGTAACCGTGAGAGTGAGAGCTAGAGCAAAAGTGCGAGCGAGAGTGAGAGTGAGAGTAAGCGTGAGATTAAGAGTGAGAGTGAGAGTGAGAGTGAGAGTGAGAGTGAGAGTGAGAGTGAGAGTGAGAGTAAGAGTGAGAGTGAGAGTGAGAGTGAGAGTGAGAGTGAGAGTGAGAGTGAGAGTGAAAGTGAGAGTGAGGCTGAGAGTGAGAGTGGGAGTGAGAGTAAGAGTGAGTATGTAAGTGAGAATGAGTGAGTGAGAGTCAGTGAGTGGGTGAGAGTAAGTGAGTGAGAGGTAGTAAGTGAAAGCTAGCGATCGAGAGTGAGTGATTGGGAGTAAGTGGGTAAGTGAGAGTGAGTAAGTGAGAGTGAGTGATTGAGAGTGAGTGGGTGAGTGAGAGTGAGTAAGTAAGTGTGAGTGAGTCAGAGTAAGTGAGTGAGAGTGAGTGAGCGAGTGAGAGTGAGTGATTAAGAGTAAGTAAGTGAGTGAAAGTGAGTGAGTTAGAGTTTGTGAGTGAAAGCAAGGGAGTGAGAGTGAGTGATTGAGAGTGAGTAAGAAAATAAGTGAGAGTGAGTGAGTAAAAGTGGGTGATAGTAAGTGATTGAGTGAGAGTAAGTGAGTAAGTGAGAGTGACTGAGTGACAATGAGTGACTGAGGGTGAGTGAGTGACAGTAAGTAAGTAGAAGTGAGCGCGTGATTGAGAGTGAGTGAGCGATAGAGAGCGAGAGAGTGAGAGAAAGAATAGGAAAGTAAGAGAGTAAGGGACTGAGAGGAAGACATAGTGAGAGAGTGGGAGAGTGCGAGAGTGAGAGAGTGAGAGAGTGAGAGAGTGAGAGAGTGGAAGAGTGAGAGAGTGAGAGAGTGAGAGAGTGAGAGATTGAGATAGTGAGAGAGTGAGAGAGTGAGAGAGTGAGAGAGTCAGTGAGTAAGAGAGTGAGGGAGTGAGAGAGTGAGAGAGTGAGAGAGTGAGAGAGTGAGAGAGTGAGAGAGTGAGAGAGTGAGAGAGTGAGAGAGTAAGAGAGTGAGAGGGTGAGAGAGTGAGAGAGTGAGATACCAAGAGATTGAGAGAGTTAGATAGTGAGAGAGTGAGAGAGTGAGAGAGTGAGAGAGTGAGAGAGTGAGAGAGTGAGAGAGTGAGAGTTAGAGTGAAAGTGAGTGGAAGGGTGAGAATGAGCGTAAAAGTAAGAGTAAAAGTGAGAGTGAGACTGAATATGAGGGTGAAAGTGAGAGTGAGGTCGAGAGTAAAAGTGGGAGTGAGAGTGAAAGCGGGGGTGGGAGTGAGGGTGATGGTGAGAGTGAGCGTGAGCGTGAGGGTAAAAGTGAGCGTGAGAGTAAGAGTAAGAGTGAGAGTGATAGTGGGATTAAGAGTAAACGTGAGGTCGAGAGTGCGAGTAAGAGTGAGGGTGAGAGTAAGAGTAAGAAGGAGAGTGAGAGTGAGAGTGAGAGTGAGAGTGAGAAATAGAGTGAGAGTGAAGAAAGTGAGAGTAAAAGTAAAAGTAAGAGTGAGATCAAACGTAAAAGTGAGAGTAATTTAGAGTGAGAGTGAGTCAGAGTGAGAGTAAGTCAGAGTGAGAGCGAGAGTAGAAGTAATAGTAAGAGTGATAGTGAGAGTAAGGGTGAGAGCGAGAGTGAGAGTGAGAGTAAGCGTGAGAGTGAAAGTGAGAGGGAGAGTAAGGGTGAGAGCGAGGGTGAAAGAGAGGTCGAGAGTAAAAGTGAGAGTGAAAAAGTAAGTGAGAGTAATAGTGACTGGGAGTTCGAGTGTAAGTGTTAGCGAGAGTGTGAGTTTAAGTTCGAGTGTAGCTGAAAGTGTGAGTGTGAGTGTGAGTTTGAGTGTGAGTCTGAGTGTGAGTGTGAGTGTGGGTTTGAGTGTGAGTGTGAGTGTGAGTTTAAGTGTGAGTGTGAGTAAGCATGTGAGTGTCAGTGTGAGTTTGAGAGTGAGTGTTAATGTGAGAGTGAGAGTGAGAGTTAAGGTAAGAGCGAGAGTGAGGGGGCAAGTGAGAGTGAGAGTGAGAGTGACAGTAAGTGACAGTGAGAGCAAGAGTCGGACCAAGAGTGAGAGTGAGAGTAAGCGTGAGAGTACGAGTGAGAGTGAAAGTGTAAGTAAGAGTAAGAGGTAGAGTAAAAGTAAGAGTAAAAGGGAGAGTAAGAGTGAGAGTGAGAGTGAGAGTGAGAGTAAGAGTGAGAGTAAAAGTGAGAGTGAGAGTGAGTCAGAGTGTGAGTAAGTCAGAGTGAGACTGAGTCAGAGTGAGAGTGCTTCAGAGTGAGAGTAAGTCAGAGTGAGAGTGAGTCAGAGTAAGAGTGAGTCAGAGTGTGAGTAAGTCCGAGTGGGAGTGAGTCAAACGAGAGTAAGTCACAGTGAGAGTGAGTCAGAGTGAGAGTGAGTCAGAGTGAGAGTGAGTCAAAGTGAGAGTGAGTCAGAGTAAGAGTGAGTCAGAGTGAGAGTGAGTCAGAGTGAGAGTGAGTCAGAGTGAGGGTAAGTCAGAGTAAAGGGGAGTCAGAGTGAGAGTGAGTCAGAGTGAGAGTGAGTCAGAGTGAGAGTGAGTCAGAGTAAAAGTAAGAGTAAGGGTGAGAGTGAGACCGAGTCAGAGTGGGAGTGAGTCAGAGTAAAAGTGAGTCAGAGTGAGAGTGAATCAAAGTAAGAGTGAGTCAGAGTGAGAGTAAGTCTGAGTTAGAGTGAGTCAGAGTAAGAGTGAGTCAGAGTGAGAGTGAGTCAGAGTGAGAGTGAGTCAGAGTGAGAGTGAGTCAGAGTGAAAGTAAGTCAGAGTGAGAGTGAGTCAGAGTGAGAGTGAGTCGGAGTGAAAGTGAGTCAGAGTGAGAGCGAGTCAGAGTCAGAGTGAGTCAGGGTGAGAGTGAGAGTAAGAGTGAGAGTGAGGGTGAGTCAGAGTGGGAGTGAGTCAGAGTAGGAGTGAGTCAGAGTAAGAGTGAGTCAGAGTAAGAGTGAGTCAGGATGAGAGTGAGTCAGAGTGCGAGTGAGTCAGAGTTAGAGTGAGTCAGAGTGAGAGTGAGTTAGAGTGAGAGTGAGTTAGAGTGAGAGTGAGTCAGAGTTAGGGTGAGTCAGAGTGAGAGTGAGTCAGAGTGAGAGCGAGTCAGGGTCAGAGTGAGTCAGGGTGAGACTGAGAGAAGGGGAGTGAGAGAGTGAGATAGTGGGAGAGTGAGAGAGTGAGAGAGTGAGAGAGTGAGAGAGTGAGAGAGTGAGAGAGTGAGAGAGTGAGAGAGTGAGAGAGTGAGAGAGTGAGAGAGTGAGAGGCCGAGAAAGTGAGAGAGTGTGAGAGTGAAAGAGTGAGAGAGTGAGAGAGTGAGAGAGTAATAGAGTGAGAGAGTGAGAGAGTGAGAGAGTGAGAGAGTGAGAGAGTGAGAGAGTGAGAGAGTGATATAGCGACAGAGTGAGAGAGTGAGAGAGTTAGATAGTGAGAGAGTGAGAGCGTGAGAGAGTGAGAGAGTGAGAGAGTGAGAGAGTGAGAGAGTGAGAGAGTGAGAGAGTGAGAGAGTGAGAGAGTGAGAGAGTGAGAGAGTGAGAGAGTGAGAGAGTGAGAGAGTGAGAGAGTGAGAGAGTGAAAGAGTAAGAGATCGAGAGAGTGAGAGTGTAAGACAGTGAGAGAGTAAGGGAGTGAAGGAGTAAAAGAGTTAGAGAGTGAGAGAGTGAGAGACTGAAAGAGTAAGACAGTAAGAGAGTAAGAGAGTGAGAGTGAGAGAGTGAGAGAGTAAGAGAGTAAGAAAGTGAGAAAGTAAGAGAGTAAGAGAAAGAGAAAGTGGAAGAGTGAGAGAGTGAGAGAGCGAGAGCGTGAGAGACTGAAAGATCGGGTGAGAGTAAAAGTGAGAGTGAGCGTGAGAGGAAAAGTGAGTGTGAGAGCGAAAGTAACAATGAAATTAGGAGTGAGATCGAGAGTGAAAGTTACTGTGAGAGTGAGGGTGAGATTAAAAGTAAGAGTGAAAGTAAGAGTGAGACTGAGAGTGAGGGTGACAGTGAGAGTAAGAGTGAGAGTGAGAGCGAGGGTGAGAGTGAGGGTGATGGTGAGAGTAAGAGTGATAGTGAGAGTGAAAGTCAGAGTGACAGTAAGATAAAAGTGAGAGTGAGAGTTAGAGTGAGAAAGCGAGTAAGAGTAACAGTAAAAGTAAGAGTGAAATAGAAGTGAGAGTGAGAGTAAGAGTGAAAGTGAGGGTGAGACTCAGAGTGAGAGTAAGCGTTAGACGAAGAGTGACAGAGAAAGTGAGAGTGACCGTGAGAGGGAGAAAGAGAGTAAAAGTGAGAGTTAGAGTGAGAGTAGTGGTCCAAGTGAAATTGAGAATGAGTCAGAGTAAGAGTGAAAGTGAAAGTAAGAGATAGAGTGAGAGTGAAAGTAGTACTAAGAGTAAGAGCGAGGGTAAGAGTGAAAGTGCGAGTGGGCGCGAGAGTGAGAGCTAGAGTCAGAGTCAGGTCGAGATTGGGAGTGAAAGTGAGAGTAAGAGCTAGCGTAAAGGCCGGATTAAGGGTAACAGTGAGAGTGAAAGTCTAAGTGAAAAGGACAGCAAGAGTGAGCGTGACTGTGAGTTCGAGCTTGAGTATGAGTGTGAGTTTTAGAGTAAGTTCTATTGTGAAAGTGAAAGCGCGAGTGAGAGTTGGAGTTAGAGCAAGAGTGAGGGCGCGAGTGGAAGTGGGAGTAAAAGTGAGATTGAGAGTAACCGTGAGAGTGAGAGCTAGAGCAAAAGTGGGAGCAAGAGTGAAAGTGAGAGTAAGCGTGAGACTAAGAGTAAGAGTGAGAGTGAGAGTGAGAGTGAGAGTGAGAGTGAGAGTGAGAGTGAAAGTGAGAGTAAGAGTGAGAGTGAGAGTGAGAGTGAGAGTGAGAGTGAGTTTGAGAGTGAGAGTGGGAGTGAGAGTAAGAGTGAGTACGTAAGTGAGAATGAGTGAGTGAGAGTCAGTGAGTGGGTGAGAGTAAGTGAGTGAGAGGTATTGAGTGAAAGCTAGCGATCGAGAGTGAGTGATTGAGAATAAGTAGGTGAGTGAGAGTGAGTAAGTAAGAGTGAGTGATTGAGAGTGAGTGGGTGAGTGAGAGTGAGTAAGTAAGTGTGAGTGAGTCAGAGTAAGTGAGTCAGAGTAAGTGAGTGAGAGTAAGTAAGCGAGTAAGAGTGAGTGAGTAAGAGTAAGTAAGTGAGTGAAAGTGAGTGAGTGAGAGTTTGTAAGTGGGAGCAAGGGAGTGAGATTGAGTGATCGAGAGTGAGTGAGAAAATGAGTGAGAGTGAGTGAGTAAAAGTGAGTGATAGTAAGTGATTGAGTGAAAGTAAGTGAGTAAGTGAGAGTGACTGAGTGACAATGAGTGACTGAGGGTGAGTGAGTGACAGTAAGTAAGTAGGAGTGAGCGCGTAAGAGTGAGTGATTGAGAGTGAGTGAGCGATAGAGAGCGAGAGAGTGAGAGAAAGAATAGCAAAGTAAGAGAGTAAGGGACTGAGAGGAAGACAGAGTGAGAGAGTGGGAGAGTGCGAGAGTGAGAAAGTGAGAGAGTGAGAGAGTGGAAGAGTGAGAGAGTGAGAGAGTGAGAGATTGAGATAGTGAGAGAGTGAGCGAGTGAGAGAGTGAGAGAGTAAGAGAGTAAGAGAAAGAGAAAGTGGAAGAGTGAGAGAGTGAGAGAGCGAGAGAGTGAGAGACTGAGACATCGGGTGAGAGTAAAAGTGAGAGTGAGCGTGAGAGGAAAAGTGAGTGTTAGAGTGAAAGTAACAATGAGATTAGGAGTGAGATCAAGAGTGAAAGTTAGTGTGAGAGTGAGGGTGAGCTTCAAAGTAGGAGTGAAAGTAAGAGTGAGACTGAGAGTGAGGGTGACAGTGAGAGTAAGAGTGAGAGTGAGAGCGAGGGTGAGAGTGAGGGTGATCGTGAGAGTAAGAGTGAGAGTGAAAGTCAGAGTGACAGTAAGAGTAAAAGTGAGAGTGAGAGTAAGAGTGAGAGTGAGAGTGAGAGTAACAGTAAAAGTAAGAGTGAAATAGAAGTGAGAGTGAGAGTAAGAGTGAAAGTGAGAGTGAGACTCAGAGTGAGAGTAAGCGTTAGACGAAGAGTGACAGAGAAAGTGAGAGTAACCGTGAGAGGGAGAAAGAGAGTAAAAGTGAGAGTGAGAGTTAGAGTGGTGGTCCAAGTGAAATTGAGAATGAGTCAGAGTAAGAGTGAAAGTGAAAGTAAGACATAGAGTGAGAGTGAAAGTGATACTGAGAGTGAGAGCGAGGGTAAGAGTGAAAGTGCGAGTGGGCGCGAGAGTGAGAGCTAGAGTCAGAGTAAGGTCGAGATTGGGAGTGAGAGTGAGAGTAAGAGCTAGCGTAAAAGTCGGATTGAGGGTAACAGTGAGAGTGAAAGTCTAAGTGGAAAGGACAGCAAGAGATAGCGTGACTGTGAGTTCGATCTTGGGTATGAGTGTGAGTTTTAGAGTGAGTGTTATTGTGAGAGTGAAAGTGAGAGTGAGAGTTGGAGTAAGAGTAAGAGTGAGGGCGCGAGTGGAAGTGAGAGTAAAAGTGAGAGTGAGAGTAACCGTGAGAGTGAGAGCTAGAGCAAAAGTGGGAGCGAGAGTGAGAGTGAGAGTAAGCGTGAGACTAAGAGTGAGAGTGAGAGTGAGAGTGAGAGTGAGAGTGAGAGTGAGAGTGAGAGTGAGAGTGAGAGTGAGAGTGAGAGTGAGAGTGAGAGTGAGAGTGAGGATGAGAGTGAGAGTGGGAGTGAGAGTCAGAGTGAGTATGTAAGTGAGAATGAGTGAGTAAGAGTCAGTGAGTGGGTGAGAGTAAGTGAGTGAGAGGAAGTAAGTGAAAGCTAGCGATCGAGAGTAAGTGATTGAGAGTAAGTGGGTGAGTGAGAGTGAGTAAGTAAGAGTGAGTGATTAAGAGTGAGTGGGTGAGTGGGAGTGAGTAAGTAAGTGTGAGTGGGTCAGAGTAAGTGAGTAAGAGTGAGTGAGCGAGTGAGAGTGAGTGAGTAAGAGTAAGTAAGTGAGAGAAAGTGAGTGAGTGAGAGTTTGTGAGTGAAAGCAAGGGAGTGAGAGTAAGTGATTGAGAGTGAGTAAGAAAATGAGTGAGAGTGAGTCAGTAAGAGTGGGTGATAGTAAGTAATTGAGTGGAAGTAAGTGAGTAAGTGAGAGTGACTGAGTAACAATGAGTGACTGAGGGTGAGTGAGTGACAGTCAGTAGGTAGGAGTGAGCGCGTAAGAGTGAGTGATTGAGAGTGAGTGAGCGATAGAGAGCGAGAGAGTGAAAGAAAGAATAGGAAAGTAAGAGAGTAAGGGACTGAGAGAAAGACAGAGTGAGAGAGTGGGAGAGTGCGAGAGTGAGAGAGTAAGAGAGTGAGAGAGTAGAAGAGTGAGAGAGTGAGAAAGTGAGAGAGTGAGAGAGTGAGAGAGTGAGAGGATGAGATAGTGAGAGAGTGACAGAGTGAGAAAGTGAGAGAGTGAGAGAGTAAGTGAGTGAGAGAGTGAGGGAGTGAGGAAGTGAGAGAGTGAGAGAGTGAGAGAGTGATAGAGTGAGAGAGTGAGAGAGTGAGAGAGTGAGAGAGTGAGAGAGTGAGAGAGTGAGAGAGTGAGAGAGTGAGAGAGTAAGAGAGTGAGAGAGTGAGAGAGTGAGAAAGTGAGAGAGTGAGAGAGTGAGAGAGTGAGAGAGTGAGAGAGTGAGAGAGTAAGAGAGTGAGAGAGTGAGAGAGTGACAGAGTAAGAGAGTGAGAGAGTGAGAGAGTGAGAGAGTAAGAGAGTGAGAGAGTGAGGGAGTAAGAGAGTGAGAGAGTGAGAGAGTGAGAGAGTGAGAGAGTGAGAAAGTGAGAGAGTGAGAGAGTGAGAGAGTGAGAGAGTGAGAGAGTGAGAGAGTGAGAGAGTGAGAGCGTGAGAGAGTGAGAGAGTGAGAAAGTGAGAGTTAGAGTGAAAGTGAGTGGAAGGGTGAGAATGATCGTGAAAGTAAGAGTAAAAGTGAGAGTAAGACTGAAAATGAGGGTGAAAGTGAGAGTGAGGTCGAGAGTGAGAGTGGGAGTGAGAGTGAGAGCAGGGGTAAGAGTGAGGGTGATGGTGAGAGTGAGTGTGAGCGTGAGGGTAAAAGTGAGCGTGAGAGTAAGAGTAGGAGTGAGAGTGATAGTGGAAGTAAGAGTGAACGTGAGGTCGAGAGTGGGAGTAAGAGTGAGAGTGAGAGTGAGAGTAAGAGTAAGAGTGAGAGTGAAAGTGAGAGTAAAAGTAAAAGTGAGAGTGATATCGAACGTGAAAGTGAAAGTTATTCAGAGTAAGAAAGAGTCAGAGTGAGAGTAAGTCAGAGTGAGAGTGAGAATAAAAGTAATAGTAAGAGTGCTAGTCAGAGTAAGGGTGAGAGTGAGAGTGAGAATGAGAGTGAGCGTGAGAGTGAGAGTGAGAGTGAGAGTGAGAGTGAGAGTGAGAGTGAGAGTAAGAGTAACAGTAAAAGTAAGAGTGAAATAGAAGTGAGAGTGAGAGTAAGAGTGAAAGTGAGAGTGAGACTCAGAGTGAGAGTAAGCGTTAGACGAAGAGTGACAGAGAAAGTGAGAGTGACCGTGAGAGGGAGAAAGAGAGTAGAAGTGAGAGTGAGAGTGAGAGTGGTGGTCCAAGTGAAATTGAGAATGAGTCAGAGTAAGAGTGAAAGTGAAAGTAAGAGATAGAGTGAGAGTGAAAGTGATACTGAGTGTGAGAGCGAGGGTAAGAGTGAAAGTGCGAGTGGGCGCGAGAGTGAGAGCTAGAGTCAGAGTAAGGTCGAGATTGGGAGTGAGAGTGAGAGTAAGAGCTAGCGTAAAAGTCGGATTGAGGGTAACAGTGAGAGTGAAAGTCTAAGTGGAAAGGACAGCAAGAGTGAGCGTGACTGTGAGTTCGAGCTTGGGTATGAGTGTGAGTTTTAGAGTGAGTGTTATTGTGAGAGTGAAAGTGAGAGTGAGAGTTGGAGTAAGAGTAAGAGTGAGGGCACGAGTGGAAGTCAGAGTAAAAGTGAGAGTGAGAGTAACCGTGAGAGTGAGAGCTAGAGCAAAAGTGGGAGCGAGAGTGAGAGTGAAAGTAAGCGTGAGAGTGAGAGTGAGAGTGAGAGTGAGAGTGAGAGTGAGAGTGAGAGTGAGAGTGAGGCTGAGAGTGAGAGTGGGAGTGAGAGTAAGAGTGAGTATGTAAGTGAGAATGAGTGAGTGAGAGTCAGTGGGTGGGTGAGAGTAAGTGAGTCAGAGGTAGTAAGTGAAAGCTAGCGATCGAGAGTGAGTGATTGAGAGTAAGTGGGTGAGTGAGAGTGAGTGAGTAAGAGTGAGTGATTGAGAGTGAGTGGGTGAGTGAGAGTGAGTAAGTAAGTGTGAGTGAGTCAGAGTAAGTGAGTGAGAGTGAGTGAGCGAGTGAGAGTGAGTAAGTTAGAGTAAGTAAGTGAGTGAAAGTGAGTAAGTGAGAGTTTGTGAGTAAAAGCAAGGGAGTGAGAGTAAGTGATTGAAAGTAAGTGAGAAAATGAGTGAGAGTGAGTCAGTAAGAGTGGGTGATAGTAAGTAATTGAGTTAAAGTAAGTGAGTAAGTGAGAGTGACTGAGTGACAATGAGTGACTGAGGGTGAGTGAGTGACAGTCAGTAAGTAGGAGTGAGCGCGTAAGAGTGAGTGATTGAGAGTGAGTGAGCGATAGAGAGCGAGAGAGTGAAAAAAAGAATAGGAAAGTAAGAGAGTAAGGGACTGAGAGGAAGACAGAGTGAGAGAGTGGGAGAGGGCGAGAGTGAGAGAGTAAGAGAGTGAGAGAGTGGAAGAGTGAGAGAGTGAGAGAGTGAGAGAGTGAGAGAGTAAGAGATTGAGATAGTGAGAGAGTGACAGAGTGAGAGAGTGAGAGAGTAAGAAGGCGAGTGAGTGAGAGAGTAAGGGAGTGAGGAAGTGAGAGAGTGAGAGAGTGAGAGAGTGATAGAGTGAGAGAAAGAGAGTGAGAGAGTGAGAGAGTGAGAGAGTGAGAGAGTGAGAGAGTGAGAGAGTGAGAGAGTGAGAGAGTAAGAGAGTGAGAGAGTGAGAGAGTGAGAAAGTGAGAGAGTGAGAGAGTGAGAGAGTGAGAGAGTGAGAGAGTGAGAGAGTGAGAGAGTGAGAGATCGAGAGATTAAGAGAGTGAGAGACTGAGAGAGTGAGAGAGTGAGAGAGTGAGAGCGTAAGAGAGTGAGAGACTGAGAGAGTGAGAGACCGAGAGAGTAAGAGAGTGAGAGAGTGAGAGAGTGAGAGAGTGAGAGAGTGAGAGAGTGAGAGAGTGAGCGAGGGAGAGAGTGAGAGAGTGAGAGAGTGAGAGAGTGAGAGAGTGAGAGAGTGAGAGAGTGAGAGAGTGTGAGAGTGAGAGAGTGAGAGTTAGAGTAAAAGTGAGTGGAAGGGTGAGAATGAGCGTGAAAGTAAGAGTAAAAGTGAAGGTAAGACTGAAAATGAGGGTGAAAGTGAGAGTGAGGTCGAGAGTGAGAGTGGGAGTGAGAGTGAGAGCAGGGGTAAGAGTGAGGGTGATGGTGAGAGTGAGCGTGAGCGTGAGGGTGAAAGTGAGCGTGAGAGTGACAGTAGGAGTGAGAGTGATAGTGGAAGTGAGAGTGAACGTGAGGTCGAGAGTAAAAGTAAAAGTGAGGGTGAGAGTGAGAGTGAGAGTGAGAGTGAGAGTGAGAGTGAGAGTGAGAGTGAGAGTGAAAGTGAGAGTGAGATCGAACGTGAAAGTGAAAGTTATTCAGAGTGAGGAAGAGTCAGAGTGAGAGTGAGAGTAGAAGTCATAGTAAGAGTGATAGTAAGAGTAAGGGTGAAAGTGAGAGTGAGAGTGAGAGTGAGAGTGAGAGTGAGAGTGAGAGTGAGAGTGAGAGTGAGAGTGAGAGTGAGAGTGAGAGTGAGAGTGAGAGTGAGAGTGAGAGTGAGAGTGAGCGTGAGAGTGAGAGTGAATGTGAGAGTAAAAGTGAAAGTGAGAGTGAGATCGAACGTGAAAGTGAAAGTTATTCAGAGTGAGAAAGAGTCAGAGTGAGAGTAAGTCAGAGTAAGAGTCAGAGTAGAAGTAATAGTAAGAGTGATAGTAAGAGTAAGGGTGAGAGTGAGAGTGAGAGTGAGACTAAGCGTAAGAGTGAGAGTGAGAGTGAGAATGAGAGTGAGGGTGAGAGCGAGGGTGAAAGAGCGGTCGAGAGTAAAAGTGAGAGTGAAAAAGTAAGTGAGAGTAATAGTGACTGTGAGTTCGAGTGTAAGGGTTAGCGAGAGTGTGAGTTTAAGTTCGAGTGTAGGTGGAAGTGTGAGTGTGAGTGTGAGTGTGAGTGTGAGTGTGAGTGTGAGTGTGAGTGTGAGTGTGAGTGTGAGTGTGAGTGTGAGTGTGAGTGTGAGTGTGAGTGTGAGTGTGAGTGTGAGTGTGAGTGTGAGTGTGAGTGTGAGTGTGAGTGTGAGTGTGAGTGTGAGTGTGAGTGTGAGTGTGAGTGTGAGTGTGAGTGTGAGTGTGAGTGTGAGTGTGAGTGTGAGTGTGAGTGTGAGTGTGAGTGTGAGTGTGAGTGTGAGTGTGAGTGTGAGTGTGAGTGTGAGTGTGAGTGTGAGTGTGAGTGTGAGTGTGAGTGTGAGTGTGAGTGTGAGTGTGAGTGTGAGTGTGAGTGTGAGTGTGAGTGTGAGTGTGAGTGTGAGTGTGAGTGTGAGTGTGAGTGTGAGTGTGAGTGTGAGTGTGAGTGTGAGTGTGAGTGTGAGTGTGAGTGTGAGTGTGAGTGTGAGTGTGAGTGTGAGTGTGAGTGTGAGTGTGAGTGTGAGTGTGAGTGTGAGTGTGAGTGTGAGTGTGAGTGTGAGTGTGAGTGTGAGTGTGAGTGTGAGTGTGAGTGTGAGTGTGAGTGTGAGTGTGAGTGTGAGTGTGAGTGTGAGTGTGAGTGTGAGTGTGAGTGTGAGTGTGAGTGTGAGTGTGAGTGTGAGTGTGAGTGTGAGTGTGAGTGTGAGTGTGAGTGTGAGTGTGAGTGTGAGTGTGAGTGTGAGTGTGAGTGTGAGTGTGAGTGTGAGTGTGAGTGTGAGTGTGAGTGTGAGTGTGAGTGTGAGTGTGAGTGTGAGTGTGAGTGTGAGTGTGAGTGTGAGTGTGAGTGTGAGTGTGAGTGTGAGTGTGAGTGTGAGTGTGAGTGTGAGTGTGAGTGTGAGTGTGAGTGTGAGTGTGAGTGTGAGTGTGAGTGTGAGTGTGAGTGTGAGTGTGAGTGTGAGTGTGAGTGTGAGTGTGAGTGTGAGTGTGAGTGTGAGTGTGAGTGTGAGTGTGAGTGTGAGTGTGAGTGTGAGTGTGAGTGTGAGTGTGAGTGTGAGTGTGAGTGTGAGTGTGAGTGTGAGTGTGAGTGTGAGTGTGAGTGTGAGTGTGAGTGTGAGTGTGAGTGTGAGTGTGAGTGTGAGTGTGAGTGTGAGTGTGAGTGTGAGTGTGAGTGTGAGTGTGAGTGTGAGTGTGAGTGTGAGTGTGAGTGTGAGTGTGAGTGTGAGTGTGAGTGTGAGTGTGAGTGTGAGTGTGAGTGTGAGTGTGAGTGTGAGTGTGAGTGTGAGTGTGAGTGTGAGTGTGAGTGTGAGTGTGAGTGTGAGTGTGAGTGTGAGTGTGAGTGTGAGTGTGAGTGTGAGTGTGAGTGTGAGTGTGAGTGTGAGTGTGAGTGTGAGTGTGAGTGTGAGTGTGAGTGTGAGTGTGAGTGTGAGTGTGAGTGTGAGTGTGAGTGTGAGTGTGAGTGTGAGTGTGAGTGTGAGTGTGAGTGTGAGTGTGAGTGTGAGTGTGAGTGTGAGTGTGAGTGTGAGTGTGAGTGTGAGTGTGAGTGTGAGTGTGAGTGTGAGTGTGAGTGTGAGTGTGAGTGTGAGTGTGAGTGTGAGTGTGAGTGTGAGTGTGAGTGTGAGTGTGAGTGTGAGTGTGAGTGTGAGTGTGAGTGTGAGTGTGAGTGTGAGTGTGAGTGTGAGTGTGAGTGTGAGTGTGAGTGTGAGTGTGAGTGTGAGTGTGAGTGTGAGTGTGAGTGTGAGTGTGAGTGTGAGTGTGAGTGTGAGTGTGAGTGTGAGTGTGAGTGTGAGTGTGAGTGTGAGTGTGAGTGTGAGTGTGAGTGTGAGTGTGAGTGTGAGTGTGAGTGTGAGTGTGAGTGTGAGTGTGAGTGTGAGTGTGAGTGTGAGTGTGAGTGTGAGTGTGAGTGTGAGTGTGAGTGTGAGTGTGAGTGTGAGTGTGAGTGTGAGTGTGAGTGTGAGTGTGAGTGTGAGTGTGAGTGTGAGTGTGAGTGTGAGTGTGAGTGTGAGTGTGAGTGTGAGTGTGAGTGTGAGTGTGAGTGTGAGTGTGAGTGTGAGTGTGAGTGTGAGTGTGAGTGTGAGTGTGAGTGTGAGTGTGAGTGTGAGTGTGAGTGTGAGTGTGAGTGTGAGTGTGAGTGTGAGTGTGAGTGTGAGTGTGAGTGTGAGTGTGAGTGTGAGTGTGAGTGTGAGTGTGAGTGTGAGTGTGAGTGTGAGTGTGAGTGTGAGTGTGAGTGTGAGTGTGAGTGTGAGTGTGAGTGTGAGTGTGAGTGTGAGTGTGAGTGTGAGTGTGAGTGTGAGTGTGAGTGTGAGTGTGAGTGTGAGTGTGAGTGTGAGTGTGAGTGTGAGTGTGAGTGTGAGTGTGAGTGTGAGTGTGAGTGTGAGTGTGAGTGTGAGTGTGAGTGTGAGTGTGAGTGTGAGTGTGAGTGTGAGTGTGAGTGTGAGTGTGAGTGTGAGTGTGAGTGTGAGTGTGAGTGTGAGTGTGAGTGTGAGTGTGAGTGTGAGTGTGAGTGTGAGTGTGAGTGTGAGTGTGAGTGTGAGTGTGAGTGTGAGTGTGAGTGTGAGTGTGAGTGTGAGTGTGAGTGTGAGTGTGAGTGTGAGTGTGAGTGTGAGTGTGAGTGTGAGTGTGAGTGTGAGTGTGAGTGTGAGTGTGAGTGTGAGTGTGAGTGTGAGTGTGAGTGTGAGTGTGAGTGTGAGTGTGAGTGTGAGTGTGAGTGTGAGTGTGAGTGTGAGTGTGAGTGTGAGTGTGAGTGTGAGTGTGAGTGTGAGTGTGAGTGTGAGTGTGAGTGTGAGTGTGAGTGTGAGTGTGAGTGTGAGTGTGAGTGTGAGTGTGAGTGTGAGTGTGAGTGTGAGTGTGAGTGTGAGTGTGAGTGTGAGTGTGAGTGTGAGTGTGAGTGTGAGTGTGAGTGTGAGTGTGAGTGTGAGTGTGAGTGTGAGTGTGAGTGTGAGTGTGAGTGTGAGTGTGAGTGTGAGTGTGAGTGTGAGTGTGAGTGTGAGTGTGAGTGTGAGTGTGAGTGTGAGTGTGAGTGTGAGTGTGAGTGTGAGTGTGAGTGTGAGTGTGAGTGTGAGTGTGAGTGTGAGTGTGAGTGTGAGTGTGAGTGTGAGTGTGAGTGTGAGTGTGAGTGTGAGTGTGAGTGTGAGTGTGAGTGTGAGTGTGAGTGTGAGTGTGAGTGTGAGTGTGAGTGTGAGTGTGAGTGTGAGTGTGAGTGTGAGTGTGAGTGTGAGTGTGAGTGTGAGTGTGAGTGTGAGTGTGAGTGTGAGTGTGAGTGTGAGTGTGAGTGTGAGTGTGTCAGAGTGAAAGTCAGTCAGAGTGAGATTGAGTCGGAGTAAGAGTCGGTCAGAGTGAGAGAAAGTCGGAGTGGGAGAGAGTCAGAGTGAGAGAAAGTCAGAGTAAGAGTAAGTCAGAGTCAGAGTGAGACAGAGTTCGAGCGAATCAAAGTAAGAGTGAGTAAGAGTAAGAGTGATTCAGAGTGAGAGTGAGTCAGAGTGAGAGTAAGTAAGTATAAGTGAGTAAGAATAAGTAAGTAACAGTGAGTGAGTAAGCGTGAGTGATTAAGGGTAAGTGAGTGAGTGAGAGTGAGTAAGTGAAAGTTAGTGAGTGAAACCAAGTGAGTGAGGACAAGTGATTGAGAGTGAGTGAGAAAATGAGTGAGAGTGAGTGAGTCAAGGTGAGTGAAAGTAAGTGATTGAGTGAGAGTAAGTGAGTAAGTGAGAGTGACTGAGTGAGAATGAGTGACTGAGAGTGAGTGAGTGACAGTAATCGAGAGAGAGTGAGCGCGTGAGAGTAAGTGAGTGAGAGTGAGTGAGCGAGTGAGAGTGAGAGAGTGAGAAAAAGAGTGGGAAAGTAGGAGAGTGAGGGACTGAGACAAAGAAAGAGTAAGGGAGTCGGAGAGTGCGAGAGTGAAAGTGAGAGTGAGAAAGTGAGTGAGTGAGTGTTATATCCCGATGGCCAACGTCATATCGCACGCGCGAACACGGCAACAGCCGCACATATGACACACCATCTCGCGGTTCGCAACTCCGCGGCACGCGAATTCAACTCAGCGACGACACTCTAGCACTCTGCGGCAGAGCCGACAACGGTATCAATTTCATAAAGAAACGCCGTTGCTCAAGCCGTAGAGGCGGCACGCGACTATGCATCGGCGACATATGATAACTCTTTTCTTCGCCGATGCATGATCGCGAGCCACGTCGAGCTGACAATCAAAAATATGACCGAACGAGGAAACAAGGCAGGGGTAAAACCAATGGTCATCCCTATCCAAAATCACACGACCCGAGTCGACGTGATAAATGTAGGAACGACCCAGAATCAGTCTTTCGCGAACATCAGAAACCGACGGATCTGCATCCGAGTTCCCGTCCAACCCTTGCCTTGTTCACTCGTTCGATAGTTGTCACGTGTCTTCGGCCCTTCAGGCCAAGCCTTCCCACCCGAGGGACCGGGAAGTCATCTAGGTGTGCGTTACCATAATCCTGTCAACGATTGACCGGCAATGAGCCAATAAGAACTCAGTGCGACGTCGGTAATTGTGCATCGACCAGCGCACAACCCAATCGATAGATCGATAGAGCAATCGATTGATCGATAAACCAATCAATCAATACAACGAACAACCGAAACTAAAGAATTTCCATCTACGAAACCAATACATTGTAAGTAAGCTAAGACCTCTGTAACTCAACTTTCATATACTTGTTTCAATAAATACACTGAATTCAACCGAAACAGATACGCCCAGCGTTTCAATGGTAATCCCAAAATAATAAAAAGCCCTTCTAATAACTTAGGGCATAACTAATTGGTGGCAGCGGTGGGATACCATCTCTGTTTCTGTTTAATTTGATTTATTTTTCTTTTCTATCCTTAAACCTATTTTTCAAAACCATTTAAGCAGGGAAAAAGAATTTCAAATCATTTTTCTTCTCTCATGCATCAGAACTATATGTAAACTATATCTCTATAGATATTCACTTTTTCCAAAAATTCATTTTCCGACTCCGAACATTTATGAACAAAAAGGTGGTTTAAACGTTAAACATTTACTTTGATATTCAAAAATCCTTCTCCTTTCCTTCCTCGTCAACGCATATATTCGTGTGAATAAATTTTTCTACAATAGACATTTCCCACGACGTCAATCGAACTCACGATATAGTATAACATGATATAACATGATTTAAAACAAAGAAAAAAACATATAAGGGCATAATTAAAAGAAACGAGATTTCAAACTGCCATAACCCAATTTCAATATCAAGCTAGAGTGCGTCCATTTCCCAGACAAATGACGTTTGTGCTTTAGACGAAATGAGTTCCGTTGAATTAACAAGTAAATTGTCAATATAGCATTTTTTTATAGCAAATTTGTGAAATTCCAAACTAGACTAACTGTAACATGACGAGGCCTAACGTTTCGTATCTAGACACCATCGCCATACAAAGTGCAATAGACAGAATTCCAGCATATGATGGCAGAAATTATAGTTTTTCAAAATTTAGTATCGAAGTAGAGTCACTTCAACAGAATTTCCCCGCCTTTCACGAAGCAAGACTCCTTACAGGGATCCATGAGCGTCTCCAAGGACGGGCTACGGAGCATGCTCAGAAAAATTATTCAAATTATTTCACTATAAAATCTTTGTTAAAGGGCTTAAAAGACAAATTTGCACGTCACTGTAATTACGAATATTTTCGGGAACGGCTGCTCAGAACGCGTAGAAGACAATACGAGAACATATCAGATTACTACACGCGACTCCAGCGTTACATAAGATGCGCTATCATCGAATTCGACGAGTCGGACGACGCTAACGAAATAGCTCGCGAACGACGACGACTCGACCGGCGAGCCCTAAATACGTATATCGATTATCTGCCGAAGAAAATAATATCATACGTGGAAAGTCATGACCCCACGACCTTGCAGGAGGCTTGGGAGCTCGCGATCGAAGAAGAAAAACGCCTCCGTGCGCTTCACGAACGTGGAGAAATCCGGTACTCGGAAGAGACGAACTCATGCCATAAACGCATGTGCAGTTCAAAACCACGCGCGTCAGCAACTAGAAGCCGGAGTATTAGTGGCTGTCGAGAACGAAATTTTTCAACCATCACCGATCTGCGGACGTCCGATTTTAATCTTTCACAACCCAGAGACCCTTCCGCTATAGAAACCTATAACGAAAGGGATGTTCAGGACGATAACGCAACGCGTTTGGACGACTTGACCGCACCCTTTATTCCCGAATCATATAGTTCCGATGAAATTTCAGTTCGCATTGAAAAACCACGACTAATTGTCGATCAAATAACGGTAAATAAGATCGATGCCAACGCCCTCCGCCATGACGAAATAATCAATTCAAAAAATCGCAAAATGATTCAGAGTTTTTTGGAAAAACCCTCGGAACTTCTTACGGCGGCTGAGTCTGCCATTTTAGGCAAAGATGACCTGATCCAAGAAGGACCGCAAAATTTACATGATCATGAAGTACTATTAACTATCAGCCGGCCTACGCAACGTATTCCGTGCGAGCGCGAGAAAGAATGTGCTGCGCAGCAAAATACACCGTCAGCACGATGGTAGCAGTGACCGAACCTACATCTGAGACCACGCTAGGCTCATCCGACCTCGTCAAGACAAGTGTTGTAGCAGACACCGCTCGTCCTCGTCAGCCGGTGCAGATGCAAATGCCAAATTCCGCGTTTTGCGAGAAATACCTCTTGCAACTCAATACAGAAGCGCAAGTCAGCAAAGGGACCGCCAGGAAACATCAAAACTTTTGCGACATCACGATTGCAACCACCTTAACACCAGACGCTGAAAATTATATTTTTGCTCAGCCGATGCTCTCCTCAGAATTTGATGACCCGCATAAGAAAATGGTTGGTTCCGATCGTACCGACAAAACATGGATTGTTCAAAAGGATTGGGCTCCAATAGAAATTACGGTACGACGCAAAGACCACGGCAACACTGAGTGCTCAAAACACGTACTCTTCTGGGCTGGTGAAGGACCTCGCGAATACCGTTGTTATCGGCCTACTGCAGTGCGTCCTCGGCACCCAAAGCCGCCGTGGAGGACAAATTTTACAGGACCACCGCATCACCTGCGTTGGGCCAAACACCTTTCGAGAAAACGAACTTTGTTGTGCAAGCGCCATGCGACTCCACTTCGGATGTGCTGTCAGAAGGACGGAAGCCGTCCACCGGATTCGATGAGTCAAAAAAAAAAAAAAAAAATCAGCACCGAAACTTAACTGCTAGAGTCCCTGACCAGTTTTATTAATTTTAAAACCGAGTTTGAATAACAAAAAAAAATAATCATCATAATTTTCTTCCCGGAAATTAAATATAAACAAGTAAACGAGAAGTACAATTAACAAAAAAAAAATCGAAATATCGACCAAAATAATCGAATAGTGTTTCAACTAAACGCTAACCCAGAAATTTGAAAACGAAAGACACGAAGAAGAGAATGAGAACGAAGAAGAAGATATGCAGTTCTCTCTCTCCCTCCCTCGCCTTCTCTCTCTTTCCCTCGTAGGCACAACTGCATGAATGAATCCCCTTTGTTAATTTTCTTAATTTTTTTTCTCCTCTTCTTTTTAAATGTTTTTTTTCCCTCTCGCATATATACAACTAAACCGTGCGAGGAGCACATATTTTGCTTGTATCATTTCAGAAGAGAAAAAGGGAATAAGCTTGCGAAAAATAAAAATGGTTGGACCAAAAATCGTCACCACGGGAGCTATCATCCTCACCCTCGCTACCCTATCATGGGCAGCATACGAAATCGTACCGACACCTCACCATCCTGGACTCATGTACGAGCGGCTACCGGACATCCGAATCACCACCACGGACTGGAAAATCGTCACATACCTCGACGTCGACTGGCTCCTATCACGACAACCGTGGGAAGCCAGAAAAATGTAAGAAATCTTTATAGGATGTCGGGCACACCTGGGCTCAGCTCAATGCAACACGCTCCTCCCAGAGGCCAGATTTTACGACCGACATCTAAAAATCGAAGCCCTTCAAACACAAATCAAGACGCTCACAGCACCGATAGAAACGATAAAAAGGAAAACCCGGTACACGGCACGCGGAGCACCACTCGCGTTCATCGGCACAATATCAAACGCTCTCTTCGGTACCCTATCGGAAGCAGACGCCGATCGATATGAGCAAGAAATAACGACGCTTGAAAAGAACGGCCAAGAATTAACCCACCTTGTCCGAAACGCGACGCACATCATCCGTGGAGCAATTAACAACATTGACACACACACATGCGCCCTGGAAAGCGATGACACACACACATGCGCCCTGGAAAGCGATTTCGAAAATCTGAAACGAGCTACACTGGATGTACAAAAAATCCTACACCGCGAAGTCGAAACAATTCACCAACTGAATTATACAACACATCTGCTATGCCTCACAACCAATATAATTGATACAGCAGACAACTACATAAACACCCTCCAACGATTCGCAGACGCCATCCGAGACATCCGGCGAGGCATTTTGCACCCAGAAATACTATCCGTCGAACAACTGACGACTGCCGCACGCCACATACAGGAAAGCACGTCTTCACTCGAGTTCCCACTATCCATTAGCGACCTGAGATCCGCTGATTTAACAACACTGAGCCGTATCACGACAACCTACCGACAAGGCAAATTACTCGTAAGCAATATACCACTATTGGAACCAAAACCATTCCAAGTCCATCGAATGTACCCATGTCTACAACCACAAAATCACCAAGGAATTACGAGAGGTGTTGAATACGTCCAACTACGACAACCCTACCTAGCTTGGTCGAACGATCAAGGAAAATTTTTTACGTTCAATGAATCATATCTGAAACGTTGCTACAAACTCACACGTGGGTACGCATGCCCACTCTACTCTGCCTTACGAGATGTCCACAACGACGCATGCGAAGCTCGCTTACTCGTCTCACCGATGAACACAACCTTACGCGGCTGTGACATCCGAGTAGCACGCTATCACCAGTCACAATGGACGTATCTCGAACACACACACGGATGGCTATATTCACTCAGCACACCAGTACAACTACAAATAGAATGCAGAAACGGAACACATGCAACGGTCATCCTAAAAGATACCGGAATTATACAACTACACCCAGGTTGCACCGGTTATGCCCCACACATCACCCTACCCCCGAAAAACATTATTCCAAGCTCCATTGACAGTATCCACTGGCCTTTGACCATCCTAAATATCAGCGACCTGTCAACACCGATCACCGACGCATACGACGAAAATATGGACCCATTACTGCTGGCTCAGCAACCTTCAAGAGAATCCGAGCCAATAACACAATCTTATACGAGCCTATCCGCCATCGAGGCCCAACTAAAATTTTTGGAAAAGAAAGAAAATAAAATTAAGTGGTACAAAAGGACAAAAACATGGGCATTCAGTGGCTTCGCAGCATCGATGGTAACGATGATCGGTTTGGCAATGTTTTGTCTTCGCAACAAGCTACCAGGTATCCTTCTCAGTTGCTGCTGCTCGCAACGTCGACAACCCCGGAAACTCGAACCGGAGCGAGTCGAAGCTCGACGGGTATGCCTTATCACCACGTCGCAAGCAGAAGAAAAGCTGACCATGGAACCTCGCAGCAGAGATCCAATTCCAACCGATCGCCGACCAGAAGCAGCCTCACTCGTCCATTGAAGAATAAAAAAAAACACCAACAATCCTACTGACGGTACCGTAAACAACGAGCGAAATAAGATAACCAAAAAAAAAGGTATGTATATATATATGTATATATATGTGATGTTAATAATGTATTAATAGTGTGATAATAGATCACATTGTTGATCAATATATATGTATGTATATATATATATATATATATATATATATATATATATATATATATATATATATATATATATATATATATATATATATATATATATATATATATATATATGTATTTCCGAGAATGTCGAAAAGCCGGAAACTAATTAGTCTTTTTTTTTATATATACACATACTCGCACTAAACGCCTGGCCTTCTCGCTTATAAACATTTTTTTTCTTCTCTTTCTTTCTCTCCCCCTATCTCTTTCTCGCGACCGCTGATAGCAGCGACGGACTCCGCGAAGACGCTGACCATTAGATTGAGATATAAGGAACACAGATACATTACAGAAAACCCATGAACACATGTAAAGGTAGATGCATGCGCGATCGCATAACCAACTACTTGCAGAATCCCGCAAATATGCGACCGATCTTATAATAAAAATAAATTAAGACAAAAGAATATTCCTAGCAACCTTGCGCTGACAATGCATTCCTACCCCATTAAATATCGCGATCCACAAACGATGGAGACAGTACGCAAAGAACACCCGAACGAAATTATCAGAAAAAAAAAAGAAATCTAAAAATAACATCGATAAACAACCGAATATCAAGATCGCTGAACGGAACGTTTCGAGTAAAAATTACGAGAATCGACAACCCATACCGAATCTTCGTCGAAATTCTGCAGCCAGCCAACCACCGGAACCATTGGCAAAGGGCAATGACGCGACTACCCGGAACCATGAACAGCCTCAACCACCTTACGGAGGAAGGAGTATTTCCGGGAGCCCCGGCCCTCTGGCACCCACAGGACGACGTGTTCATTAGGGTCACATGCACCAGCGAGTGCACAGACCCGAAGAGCATCAAAGTCTACTGGGGAGACCAAGCCACAACAGCATCCGCTAACCACGACGACCCGTGGCAGCTTCCGGAGGACGTACGGAGAATCCCATGGATAATAACACCATGCGGATAATCGGGAGTCCAACCCATAAACGGCACAGACTGGTCCGAGGAAGCCATTACGTATCTCCAAAGATTCGTGGGTCGGAGCGCATACATGACGGTCCTCCGACGCGACGTCACCATGAATGCGGTATGGGTAGACATAATCGCAGACCCACCACACGACGAATGCGGGTCCTCTGACGACGAAGACGGCGACGACCCGACCCTAGCGGACTGGCTAGTCGGCAAGGGTCACGAAAGACGAAGTCGGATCCGACAGCGATTTGTGTGGGGAGAAGACGGGGGTCTCTTCGGAGACAATTCGGTCGTAGAAAAAACAGCAAACTATATGCTGTAAGTACGGGACTCCCCCGCGTCACCCCCACCCGAGGAAACGGTGTCACCAACACCGCCACCGTTACCCGAGACGGAAGACACCGACGAAACATCTAGCTCGGCAAGCGAGTCGGATGACGAATCGGTACCGGAGGAGAGGACGCGATTCCTACCACTCGAATGGAGCCGAAGTAGATACGACAACTCGGACGGCGGCTCAAATGGGGAAATGGACATGGACGACGAGTAATAAAAGGAACAAATAAAATGAAAATAATAATAATAATAATAATAATAATAATAATAATAATAATAATAATCACGTCAAAAATCGACATACAATTAAATTAACAAAATTATATACAAAGATTCCAATGATACCTTTTTTTTATATACACACGCGTATATATAGATAAAACGATTAATACAAACATGAAATAATTTAATAAATAATTAAATAAATAAATAAATAATATATTATACACATTTTATCCTGTAATGATTGAAATAACCGAATACAAAAAAAAAGAGCATTTCAGATGTTGTCTGTCTCCACGTTATCCCCCGACCCCCCCACCCGCTGACAACGCATAAGAATGAAACGCGGAAGACTGCGAGAAGAGGGGCCCGCAGAGTAGCGCTTGCATCTACCTCAAACACAAACACACACAAACACACGTAGATACTTGCAATAAGATAGCCTGACTCGACAGTCCTGGCTCGCTCGGCGAGATGATGTTCAAGCGCATGAATAGCTCGACCGAAAACAAAAACTTATTTCACTCCCGCGATACAAAATTTTTATTATTATTCCTTCATTCTTTTTCTATTATATATTTAATAATTGGGAGAAGCATTGAAACAATCGCGTATAGAACTCTCATTCCTCAGATTTGACTATGCTGTTTGATTTTTTTCCTTTTTTTTCTTTCTCTTTTTCTCCTCCTTTTTTTTCCTCTTTTTTTCTTTTTCCTTTTCTTCGTCTTTTTCCTTTCTAGTGTCCTCCATTATTCATGACCTTTTTTTATTTTTTTTATTAACCAATATGTTTAACATATAACTAAGAATAGCATTTAGATTCGTACGCAAGCGAGCTCCACTCTAACAAGGGGGGTGTTATATCCCGATGGCCAACGTCATATCGCACGCGCGAACACGGCAACAGCCGCACATATGACACACCGTCTCGCGGTTCGCAACTCCGCGGCACGCGAATTCAACTCAGCGACGACACTCTAGCACTCTGCGGCAGAGCCGACGACGGTATTGTCATGTCGTGGATTGTCGGTTAGGGATATTTGTTTCGCAGGGATGGCCAATTCGGCGTGAGTAGTGGGGGTGCAGTTTGGGGAGTTTAGGATGAAGAAGGTATTTGGGGGGTGGTCGGCGAGCGAGCGGTGAAAGTCCGGAATTTTGGAATGCGAGGAAAAAGGTTGGCGTTAGGACTTCGACATTGGAGTGGCAGTTGTACATCTCCGAGGATCCGTCGAAGGACTCAAAGAGTCATAAATGAAAAGATAGGACAATTGGATTGTCGTATGGAAAAGGTCTGTTAATGGGATAATCGCTATGATGGCCGGTAATAAACTCAGTGGGACGGATATTTGGGAATGACCTGCGGAGACACGGGCGAGCAGTAATTCATGTAGTGGGTGCAGGCAGCTGGAGCTAGGCTAAGGTAATATAAATAGTTGGCGATGGGTAGTGGACAGGAGGACCATAAATGAGTATGCGGATACAGGCGGCTGTCGGCAGGTAGACGCCTGGGGAAAGCTAGAGTCGGAGTGCGTTGAGGAGCAGTGGAGAGTAAGGAAAAAGTACAGGGCTATGTTACAGTATTAATTTCATAAAGAAACGCCGCCGCTTAAGCCGTAGAGGCGGCACGCGACTATGCATCGGCGACATATGATAAGTCTTTTCTTCGCCGATGGATGATCGCGAGCCACGTCGAGCTGACAATCAAAAATATGACCGAACGAGGAAACAAGGCAGGGGTAAAACCAATGGTCATCCCCATCCAAAATCACACGACCCGAGTCGACGTGATAAATGTAGGAACGACCCAGAATCAGTCTTTCGCGAACATCAGAAACCGACGGATCTCCATCCGAGTCCCCGTCCAACCCTTGCCTTGTTCACTCGTTCGATAGTTGTCACGTGTCTTCGGCCCTTCAGGCCAAGCCTTTCCACCCGAGGGACCGGGAAATCACCGAGGTGTGCGTTACCATAATCCTATCAACGATTGACCGGCAATGAGCCAGTAAGAACTCAGTGCGACGTCGGTAATTGTACATCGACCAGCGAACAACCCAATCGATAGATCGACAGAGCAATCGATTGATCGATAAACCAATCAATCAATACAACGAACAACCGAAACTAAAGAATTTCCATCTACGAAACCATTACATTGTAAGTAAGCTGAGACCTCTGTAACTCAACTTTCATATACTTGTTTCAATAAATACACTGAATTAAACCGAAACAGATACGCCCAGCGTTTCAATGGTAATCCCGAAATAGTAAAAATCCCTTCTAATAACGCAGGGCATAACATGAGATCGAGTGAGTGAGAGTTATTGAGTAAAAGCAAAAAAATGAGAGTGAGTGGTTGAGAGTAAGTAAGTGAAAGTGAGCAAAAGTTAGTGATAGTGAGTGATTGAGTGAGAGTGAGTGAAAGTGGGTGAGTAAAAGTGAGTAAGTGAGGCTAAGTCAGTGAGAGTGAATGAGTAAGAGTGAGTGAGCGATAGTAAGTGAGTGAGAGTGAGTGAATGAGTAGGAGTGAGTGAGTGAGAGTAAGTGAGTGAGTAGGAGTGAGTGAGTGACAATAAGTGAGTGAGTGAGAGTAAGTAAGTGAGAGTGAGTGAGTGAGAATGAGTGAGCGAGAGTGAATGAGTGAAAGTGAGTGAGCGATAGTGACTGAGTGAGAGTAAGTGAGTAAGAGTGAGTAAGTAAGAGTGAGTGAGTGAGAGTGAGTGATCGAGAGTGAGTAAGTAAGTGAGAGTGAGTGAGCGGATGTAAGCGAGTAAAAGTAGGTGAGTGAAAGTGAGTAACTGAGTGAGTGAGTGACAGTAAGTGAGTGAGAGTAAGCGCGTGTAAGTGAGTAAGTGGAAGGAAGTGAGCGAGTGGGAGCGAGAGAGTGAGAGAGGGAGAGTACGTTTGGGAGAGTAAGAGAGTGGAAGGCTGAGAAAGTGAGAGAGTGAGAGAGTGGTAGAGTGCGAGAGTGAGAGTGAGAGAGTGAGAAAGTGAGAGAGTGAGAGAGTGAGAGAGTGAGAGAGTAAGAGAGTGAGAGAGTGAGGGAGTGGGAGAGAGAGAGAGTGAGAGAGTCAAAGTGAAAGTTAGTCAGAGTGAGCGGAAGTCAAAGTAAGAGTGAGTCAGAGTGAGAGTGAGTCAGAGTGAGAGTGAGTCAGAGTGAGAGTGAGTCAGAGTAAGAGTGAGTCAGAGTGAGAGTGAGTCAAAGTGAGAGTGAGTCAGGGTGAGAGTGAGTCGGAGTGAGAGTGAGTCGGAGTAAGAGTGAGTCAGAGTGAGAGTGAGTCGGAGGGAGAGTGAGTCAGAGTGAGAGGAAGTCAAAGTAAGAGTGAGTCAGAGTGAAAGTGAGTAAGAGTAAGAGTGAGTCGGAGTGAGAGTGTCAGATCGAGAGTGTCAGAGTGAGAGTGTCAGAGTGAGAGTGGGTCAGAGAAAGAGTGAGTCAGAGTGAGAGTAAGTCAGAGTGAGAGTGAGTCAGAGTGAGAGTGAGTCAGAGTGAGAGTGAGTCGGAGTGAGAGTGAGTCAGAGTGAGAGTGAGTCAGAGTGAGACCGAGTCAGAGTGATAGTGAGTCAGAGTGGAAGTGAGTCAGAGTGGAAGTGAGTCAGAGTGAGAGTAAGTCAAAGTGAGAGTAAGTCAGAGTGAGAGTGAGAGTAAGAGTGAGAGTGAGAGTAAGTCAGAGTGGGAGTGAGTCAGAGTGGGAGTAAGACAGAGTGAGAGTGAGTCAGAGTTAGAGTAAGTCAAAGTAAAAGTGAGTCAGAGTGAGAGTGAGTCAGAGTGGGAGTGAGAGTAATAGTGAGAGTGAGAGTAAGTCAGAGTGGAAGTGAGTTAGAATGGGAGTGAGTCAGAGTGAAAGTGAGTCAGAGTGAGAGTGAGTCAGTTAGAGTGAGTCAGAGTCGGAGTGAGTCAGAGTAAGTCAGAGTGGGAGTAAGTCAGAGTAGGAGTAAGTCAGAGTGAGAGTGAGTCAGAGTGAGAGTAAGTCAGAGTGAGAGTGAAAGTGAGAGTGAGAAAAGGAGGGAGAGTGAGTGGGTGAAAGTGAGTGAGTGGGAGTGAGTGGATTAGAGCTAGTGATTGAAAGCAAGTGAGTGAGAGTGAGTGATTGAGAATAAGTAAGAGTCACTGAGTGAGAGTAAGTGAGTAGGAGTGAGTGAGTAAGAGTGCACGAGTGAGTAGAAGTGAGGGAGTAAGAGTAAGTGAGTGAGAGTAAGTAAGCGAGTAGGAGCGAGAGACTGAGACGAAGACTTGGGGGGTAAGAAAGTGAGGGAGTGAGAAAGAGAAAGTGAGAGGGTAGGAGAGTGGGTGAGTGCGAGATCGAGAGAGTGAGAGAGTGAGAAAGTAAGAGAGGGAGGGAGTGAGAGAAAGATAGAGTGAGAGAATGAGAAAGTGGGAGAGTGAGAAGGGAGAAAGTGAGAGAGTGAGAGAGTGAGAAAGTGGGAGAGTGAGAAGAATGAAAGTGAGAGAGTGAGAGAGTGAGAGAGTGAGAGAGTGAGAGAGTGAGAGAGTGAGAGAGTGAGAGAGTGAGAGAGTGAGAGAGTGAGAGAGTGAGAGAGTGAGAGAGTGAGAGAGTGAGAGAGTGAGAGAGTGAGAGAGTGAGAGAGTGAGAGAGTGAGAGAGTGAGAGAGTGAGAGAGTGAGAGAGTGAGAGAGTGAGAGAGTGAGAGAGTGAGAGAGTGAGAGCGTGAGCGAGTGAGAGAGTGAGAGACTGAGAGAGTGAGAGAGTGAGAGAGTAAGAGAGTGAGTAAGTAAGAGAGTGAGAGAGTAAGAGAGTGAGAGAGTGAGCGAGTGAGAGAGTGAGAGAGTGAGAGAGTGAGAGAGTGAGAGAGTGAAAGAGTGAGGGAGTGAGAGAGTGAGAGAGTGACAGAGTTACAGTGTGAAAGAGTGAGAGAGTAAGAGAGCAAGAGAGTAAGTGAGAGTGAGAGTAAGCGTGAGAGAAAAAGTGACGGTGAGCTTGAGAGAAAGAATAAGATTGGGAGTGAGAGTGAAAGTGAGAGTGAGAGCGAGAGTGAGAGTGAGAGTGAGAGTAAGAGTGAGAGACAGAGTGAGAGTGAGAGTGAGAGTGAGAGTGAGAGTGAGAGTGAGAGTGAGAGTGAGAGTGAGAGTGAGAGTGAGAGTGAGAGTGAGAGTGCGAGTGAGAGTGAGAGTGAGAGTGAGAGTGAGAGTGAGAGTGAGAGTGACAGTGACAGTGACAGTGACAGTGACAGTGACAGTGACAGTGACAGTGACAGTGACAGTGACAGTGACAGTGACAGTGACAGTGACAGTGACAGTGACAGTGACAGTGACAGTGACAGTGACAGTGACAGTGACAGTGACAGTGACAGTGACAGTGACAGTGACAGTGACAGTGACAGTGACAGTGACAGTGACAGTGACAGTGACAGTGACAGTGACAGTGACAGTGACAGTGACAGTGACAGTGACAGTGACAGTGACAGTGACAGTGACAGTGACAGTGACAGTGACAGTGACAGTGACAGTGACAGTGACAGTGACAGTGACAGTGACAGTGACAGTGACAGTGACAGTGACAGTGACAGTGACAGTGACAGTGACAGTGACAGTGACAGTGACAGTGACAGTGACAGTGACAGTGACAGTGACAGTGACAGTGACAGTGACAGTGACAGTGACAGTGACAGTGACAGTGACAGTGACAGTGACAGTGACAGTGACAGTGACAGTGACAGTGACAGTGACAGTGACAGTGACAGTGACAGTGACAGTGACAGTGACAGTGACAGTGACAGTGACAGTGACAGTGACAGTGACAGTGACAGTGACAGTGACAGTGACCGTGACAGTGACAGTGACAGTGACAGTGACAGTGACAGTGACAGTGACAGTGACAGTGACAGTGACAGTGACAGTGACAGTGACAGTGACAGTGACAGTGACAGTGACAGTGACAGTGACAGTGACAGTGACAGTGACAGTGACAGTGACAGTGACAGTGACAGTGACAGTGACAGTGACAGTGACAGTGACAGTGACAGTGACAGTGACAGTGACAGTGACAGTGACAGTGACAGTGACAGTGACAGTGACAGTGACAGTGACAGTGACAGTGACAGTGAGAATAAGAGTAAGAGTACGAGAGAGTGAGTGTGAGTGTGAGTGTGAGTGTGAGTGTGAGTGTGAGTGTGAGTGTGAGTGTGAGTGTGAGTGTGAGTGTGAGTGTAAGTATGAGTGTGAGTGTGAGTGTGAGTGTGAGTGTGAGTGTGAGTGTGAGTGTGAGTGTGAGTGTGAGTGTGAGTGTGAGTGTGAGTGTGAGTGTGGGTGTGAGTGTGAGTGTGAGTGTGAGTGTGAGTGTGAGTGTGAGTGTGAGTGTGAGTGTGAGTGTGAGTGTGAGTGTGAGTGTGAGTGTGAGTGTGAGTGTGAGTGTGAGTGTGAGTGTGAGTGTGAGTGTGAGTGTAAGTGTGAAAGTGAGTGTGAGTGTGAGTGTGAGTGTGAGTGTGAGTGTGAGTGTGAGTGTGAGTGTGAGTGTGAGTGTGAGTGTGAGTGTGAGTGTGAGTGTGAGTGTGAGTGTGAGTGTGAGTGTGAGTGTGAGTGTGAGTGTGAGTGTGAGTGTGAGTGTGAGTGTGAGTGTGAGTGTGAGTGTGAGTGTGAGTGTGAGTGTGAGTGTGAGTGTGAGTGTGAGTGTGAGTGTGGGTGTGAGTGTGAGTGTGAGTGTGAGTGTGAGTGTGAGTGTGAGTGTGAGTGTGAGCGTGAGTGTGAGTGTGAGTGTGAGTGTGAGTGTGAGTGTGAGTGTGAGTGTGAGTGTGAGTGTGAGTGTGAGTGTGAGTGTGAGTGTGAGTGTGAGTGTGAGTGTGAGTGTGAGTGTGAGTGTGAGTGTGAGTGTGAGTGTGAGTGTGAGTGTGAGTGTGAGTGTGAGTGTGAGTGTGAGTGTGAGTGTGAGTGTGAGTGTGAGTGTGAGTGTGAGTGTGAGTGTGAGTGTGAGTGTGAGTGTGAGTGTGAGTGTGAGTGTGAGTGTGAGTGTGAGTGTGAGTGTGAGTGTGAGTGTGAGTGTGAGTGTGAGTGTGAGTGTGAGTGTGAGTGTGAGTGTGAGTGTGAGTGTGAGTGTGAGTGTGAGTGTGAGTGTGAGTGTGAGTGTGAGTGTGAGTGTGAGTGTGAGTGTGAGTGTGAGTGTGAGTGTGAGTGTGAGTGTGAGTGTGAGTGTGAGTGTGAGTGTGAGTGTGAGTGTGAGTGTGAGTGTGAGTGTGAGTGTGAGTGTGAGTGTGAGTGTGAGTGTGAGTGTGAGTGTGAGTGTGAGTGTGAGTGTGAGTGTGAGTGTGAGTGTGAGTGTGAGTGTGAGTGTGAGTGTGAGTGTGAGTGTGAGTGTGAGTGTGAGTGTGAGTGTGAGTGTGAGTGTGAGTGTGAGTGTGAGTGTGAGTGTGAGTGTGAGTGTGAGTGTGAGTGTGAGTGTGAGTGTGAGTGTGAGTGTGAGTGTGAGTGTGAGTGTGAGTGTGAGTGTGAGTGTGAGTGTGAGTGTGAGTGTGAGTGTGAGTGTGAGTGTGAGTGTGAGTGTGAGTGTGAGTGTGAGTGTGAGTGTGAGTGTGAGTGTGAGTGTGAGTGTGAGTGTGAGTGTGAGTGTGAGTGTGAGTGTGAGTGTGAGTGTGAGTGTGAGTGTGAGTGTGGGTGTGAGTGTGAGTGTGAGTGTGAGTGTGAGTGTGAGTGTGAGTGTTAGAGTGAGATTAAGAGTGAGAGTGAGATCGAGAGTGACAGTAAAAGTGAGAGTGAGAGTAAGAGTAAAAGTGAAAGTCAGAGCTAGAGTGAGAGTGAGAGTGAGAGTGAAAGTGGGAGTAAGTGTGAGAGTGGGAGTGAGAGTGAGGTTGAGAGTGAGAGCGAGAGTGTAAGTAAAAGTGAGGTCGAGCGTAAGAGTGAGAGTGAGAGTGAGTGCTAGGGTGAGGCTGGGAGTGAGGGTGAAAGTGATAGTCAGAGTAAGAGTGAGAGTAAAAGTGAAAGTGAAAGTAAGAGCTAGAGTGAGAGTGAGAGTGAGAGTGAGAGTGAAAGTGAGAGTGAGTGTAAGAGTAGAAGTAAAAGTGAGATTCAGAGTAAGAGCGAGAGCGAGAGTAAGAGTGAGGTCGAGAGTGAGAGTGAGAGTGAAAGTGAGCGTGTGATTAGGAGTGAGATTGAGAGTGAGCGTCCGATTAGGAGTGAGATTGAGCGTGACTGCTAGGGTGAGGCTGGGGGTGAGAGTAAAAGTGATAGTTAGAGTGAGAGTGAAAGTGAGAGTAAGAAAGAGAGTGGAAGTGAGTGAGTGAGAGTGAGCGAGTGAGAGTCAATGAGTGGGAGTGAGTATGTGAGAGTAAATGAGTGAAAGCAAGTGAGTGAGAGTGAGTGATTAAGAATAAGTGAGTGAGAGTCAGTGAGTGAGCTTGAGCAAGTAAGTAAGTGAGAGAAAATGCGTAAAGGTGAGTGAGAGTCAGTGATTAAATGAGATCGAGTGATTGACTGAGAGTGAGTAAGGAAGTGAGCGTGACTAATTGAGAGTAAGTGAGTAAGAGTAAGTAAGGGAGGGTTAGTGAGTGAGAATAAATGAGTTAGAGTGAGTGAGTAAGATCGATCGACTCAGAGTGAGTGAGTGGGAGTGAGTTGGTGAGCAAGAGTAAGTCAGTGAGAGTAAGTGAGTAAGTAAGAGTAAGTAAGTGAGATTAAGTGAGTAAAAGTAAGTAAGCGAGAGTAAATGGTAAAAGTGAGTGAGCGATAGTGAGTGAGTGAGAGTGAGTAACTAAAAGTGGGTAAGTAAGTAGAAGTGAGTGAGTAAGAGTGAGTTTGTAACAGTAAGTGACTAAGAGTGAGCGTGTAAGAATAAGTGAGTGAGAGTGAGTGAGCGAGTGAGAGCGAGAGAGTGAGACGAAGAATGGGAGGGTAGGAAAGTGCGGAAGTGAGAAAGAGAAAGTAAAAGAGTGGAAGAGTGGGTAAGTGCAAGAGTGAGGGAGTGAGAGAGTAAGAGAATGAGAGAGTGAAAGAGTGATAGAAGAGAGTGAGAGAGTGAGAAAGTGAGAGCGCGAGAAAGTAAGACAGTAAAAGAGTGAGAGAGTAAGAGAGTAAGAAAGTGAGAGGGTGAGAGACCGACAGAGTGAAAGAGTGAGGGGGCGAGATTGAGAGGTCGAGAGAGTGCGAAAGTAAGAGGGTGAGAGATTAAGAGAGTGAGAGAGTAAGAGAGTGAGGGAGTGAGAGAGTGAGAGAGTGAGAGAGTGAGAAAGTGATAGAGTGTGAGACTGAGAGAGTGAGAGAGTGAGAGAGTGAGAGAGTGAGAGAGTAAGAGAGTGAGAGAGTGAGAGAGTGAGAAAGTGAGAGAGTGAGAGAGTGAGAGAGTGAGAGAGTGAGAGAGTGAGAGAGTGAGAGAGTGAGAGAGTGAGAGAGTGAGAGATCGGGAGAGTGAGAGAGTGAGAGAGTGATAGAGTGAGAGAGTGAGAGAGTGAGAGAGTGAGAGAGTGAGAGAGTGAGAGAGTGAGAGAGTGAGAGAGTGAGAGAGTGAGAGAGTGAGAGAGTAATGGAGTGAAAGAGTGAGAGAGTGAGGGAGTAAGTGAAAGTGAGAGTGAGCGTGAGTGTCAGAGAAAAAGTGATAGTGAGAGTGAGAGTAAGAATGAGATTGGGAGTGAGGGTGAGAGTGAGAGTGAGAGTGAAAGTAAAAGTCAGAGTGAAAGTGAGAGTGAGATTAACAGTGAGAGTGACAGTGAGAGTGAGCGTGAGAGTGGGAGTGAGAGTGAGAGCGAGGGTGAAGGTGAGGGGGAGGGTGAGAGTGAGAGTAAGCGTGAAAGTGGAAGTGAGAGTGAGAGAAAGAGTAAGACTAAGAGTAAGAGTGGAAGTGAGGGTCAGACTGAGCGTGAGAGTGAGAGTGAGAGTGAAAGTGAAAGTGAGAGTGAGAGTGAAAGTGAAAGTGAGAGTGAGAGTGAGAGTGAGAGTGAAAGTGAAAGTGAGAGTTAGATTGAGAGTAAAAGTAAGAGTGGGAGTGAAATTGAGTTTGGAAGGGAGAGTGAGAGTGGGAGCGAAAGTGAGAGGAAGAGCGAGAGCGAGATCGAGAGTGAGAGCGAGAGTGACAGCGACAGTGACAGTGACAGTGACAGTGAGGGTAAGAGTAAAAGTAAAAGTCAGAGTGGAACTGTGAGTGAGAGTTAGAGTGAGAGTGAGCGTGAGAGGATGAGTGACAGTGAGAGTGATAGTGAGAGTAAAAGTGAGAGTGCGAGCGAGAGTGAAAGTGAGAGTGAGCTTCAGAGGAGAAGTGACAGTAAGAGTGAGAGTAAGAGTGAGAGTAAGAATGAGAGTGTGAGTGAGAGTGAGACTGAGAGTGAGAATAAGAGTGAGAGTAAGAGCGAGAGTGAGGGTGAGTGTGAGTGTGAGTGTGAGAGTGAGTGTGAGTGTGAGTGTGAGAGTGCGAGAGAGTAAGAGTGAGGGTAAGCGTGAGCGTGAGAGTGAGAGTTAGAGTGAGATTGAGAGTGAAAATGAGACAAAGATCGAGAGTGAGAGGAAAAGTGAGAGTGAGAGTGAGAGTAAGAGTGCGATTGAGAGTGAGAGTAAGAGTGAGAGTGAGAGTGAAAGTAGGAGTGAGTGTGAGAGTGGAAGTAAGAGTGATATTGAGAGTGAGAGCAAGAGCGAGAGTGAGAGTGAGGTCGAGAGTGAGAGTGAGAGTTAGAGGAATAGTGTGAGTAAGAGTTAGAGTGAGAGTGAGCGTAAGAGGATGAGTGACAGTGAGAGTGATAGTGAGAGTAAAAGTGAGAGTGTGAGCGAGAGTGAAAGTGAAAGTGAGCTTCAGAGGAGAAGTGCTAGTGAGAGTGAGAGTAAGGGTGAGAGTAAGAATGAGAGTGTGAGTGAGAGTGAGATTGAGAGTGAGAATAAGAGTAAGAGTAAGAGGGAGAGTGAGGGTGAGTATGAGTGTGAGTGTGTGAGTGAGTGTGAGTGTGAGAGTGAGAGAGATTGATAGTGAGGGTAAGCGTAAGCGTAAGAGTGAGAGTTAGAGTGAGATTGAGAGTGAGAGTGAGACTGAGATCGAGAGTGAGAGTGAAAGTGAGAGTAAGAGTGAGAGTAAGAGTGCGAGTGAGAGTGAGAGTGAGAGTGAAAGTGGGAGTGAGAGCTAGAGTGTACGTGAGTCCGAGAATGAGAGTGAGAGTGAGAGTGAGAGTGAGAGTAAACGTGGGAGTGAGTGTGAGAGTGGGAGTAAGACCGATATTGAGAGTGAGAGCGAGAGCAAGTGTAAGAGTGAGGTCGAAAGTGAGAGAGAGAGTTAGAGTAAGAGTGTAAGTGAGAGTTAGAGTGAGAGTGAGCGTGAGAGGGTGAGTGACAGTGAGAGCGATAGTGAGAGCAAAAGTGAGAGTGTGAGCGAGAGTAAAAGTGAGAGTGAGCTTCAGAGGAGAAGTAAGAGTGAGAGTGGAAGTGAGAGTGAGAGTGAGAGTGAGAGTGAGAGTGAGAGTGAGAGTGAGAGTGAGAGTGAGAGTGAGAGTGAGAGTGAGTGTAAGTGCGAGTGTGATCGTGAGTGTCAGTGTGAGTGAGAGTGAGAGTGGGAGTAAGAATAAGAGTTAGAGTAAGAGGGAGAGTGAGGGTGAGTGTGAGTGTGAGTGTGAGAGTTAGAGTGAGATTGAGAGTGAGAGTGAGACTGAGATCGAAAGTGAGAGTGAAAGTGAGAGTGAGCGTAAGACTGCGAGTAAGAGTGAGAGTGAGAGTGAAAGTGAAAGTGAGAGCTAGAGTGAGAGTGAGAGTGAGAGTGAAAGTGAAAGTGAGAGCTAGAGTGAGAGTGAGAGTGAGAGTGAGAGTTAGAGTGAGAGTGAGAGTGAAATTGGAAGTGAGTTTGAGAGTGGGAGTGAGAATGAGCTTCAGAGTAAAAGCGAGAGTGAGAGTAAGAGTGAGGTCGAGCGTGAGAGTGGGAGTGAGAGTGAGGGTGAGAGTGAGAGTAAGAGTGAGCTTGACATTAGGAGTGAGGGTGAGAGTGAGTGCTAGGGTAAGTCTGGGAGTGAGGCTAAAAGTGATAGTCAGAGTGAGAGTGAGAGCGAGAGTGAGAGTGAACGTGAGGTCGAGAGTGAGAGTGAGAGTAAGAGTGAGCGTGAGATTAGGAGTGAGCGTGAGAGTAAGTGCTAGGGTAAGGCTGGGAGTGAGGGTAAAAGTAATAGTCAGCGGGAGAGTGAAAGTGAGAGTGACAAAGAGAGTGAGAATGAGTGAATGAGAGTGAAAGAGTGAGAGTGAGTGAGCGGGAGTGAGTAAGTGAGAGTTAGTGAGTAAAAGCACGTGAGTGAGAGTAAGTGAGTAAGTAAGAGTGAGTAAGTGAGAGTCAGTGAGTGAGAGTGAGTAGGGAAGTTAGTGAGAGTAAGTGGGTAAAGCGTAGTGAGAGTGAGAGTGAGTGATTGAGTGATAGTAAGTGAGTAAGATGGAGTGAGTGGAAATAAATGAGTTAGAGTGAGTAAGTCAGATCGAGTGACTAAGAGTGAGTAGGTGAACAAGGGAACGTGAGTGAGAGTGAGTGAGTAAGTAAGAGTGAGTAAGTGAGAGTTAGTGAGTGAGAGTTAGTGAGTGAGAGTGAGTGAGCGATAGTAAATGATGAAGGTGAGTGAGCGATAGTGAGTGAGTGATAGTGACTGAAGAAGAGTGCGTGAGTGCGTAGAAGTGAGTGAGTAAGAGTGAGTGAGTGAAAGTAAGTAGGTGAAAATGAGTGACTGAGAGTGAGTCTGTGACAGTAAGTGACTAAGAGTGAGCGCGTAAGAATAAGTGAGTGAGAGTGAGTGAGCGAGTGAGAGCGAGAGAGTGAGACGAAGACTAAGAGGGTAAAAAAGTGCGGGAGTGAGAAAGAGTAAGTAAGAGAGTGGGAGAGTGGGTGAGTGCGAGAGTGAGAGAGTAAGAGAGTGAGAGAGTGAAGGGGTAAGAGAGTAAGAGAATGAGAGAGTGAAAGAGTGATAGAAGAGAGTGAGAGAGTGAGAGAGTGATAGCGCGAGAAAGTGAGAGAGTGAGAGAGTGAGAGAGTAAGAGAGTGAGAAAGTGAGAGAGTGAGAGAGTGAGAAAGTGAGAGAGTGAGAGAGTGAAAGAGTGAGAGAGTAAGAGAGGGAACAAGTGAGAGAGTGAGAGAGTGAGAGAGTGAAAGACTGAGAGAATGAGAAAGGGAGAGAGTGAGAGAGTGAGAGAGTGAGAGAGTGAAAGAGTGAGAGAGTGAGAGAGTAAAACAGTGAGAGAGTGACAGAGTGAGAGAGTGAGAGGGTGAGAGAGTGAGAAAGTGAGAGGCTGAGAGATTGAGAGAGTGAGAGAGTGAGAGAGTGAGAGCGTGAGAGAGTGAGAGAGTGAGAGAGTAAGAGAGTGAGATTGATTGATTGATTGATAATTTATTATGCCGTAGTAAAACTTTAAGGCAATGATGATGTAACAGTGTTGTAATAACAGTAATATTATGATATAAGTAACAACAAGAAATAAACCTTTGAGAAATAACATGGTCAATAAAATTGGTAGAAGTAATAACTAAAATAAAGATACCGATAAATATAGATGTAAGCAAGAAATAACGATTAAAGTAACAATAATAGCTCGAGCAATAAAAATGAATAAAATATAATATGACAGAAATAATAACTTAAGAATAATGACTTAAAAATAAAGTAAAAAGCGGATAAATATAAATTATAAATTAATTATAAATTAAGGCCCGAGATAACCTACGATTGCAACGAGGATGAATATGGAAATAAACCAAAGATAAGGGTGGAAGAATAATCTTAGTGAATATAAAAGTAAAAATAAAAATAAATCTACAGTAAACCCAGAGATAAAGACGCTACCAGTTTGATAGAGCAGTTCAAGTAGACGCTAGTTCGCGATCGAGTAAAAAGGCCTTGATATTGTGCTTAAACACGTGGATGGAAGGGGCGGCAATAAGACTGGACGGCAGCGAGTTCCATAAGTAGGTACCTGATAGATGAACGATTTTCGATACGCTTCTGTTCGGTGGGTTGGAATCGGGAAAGCATGGGGTATGGCCAGTCGTGAGGATCGTCTGACTACATCACTCGTGGTGCTAAAGATCTCGCAGATGTAAGTAGGTGACAAGCCGCGATGAATTTTGTACATTTCGATTGCGAGGAAATAGAGTCGCCTGTTAGAAACCGACAGCCATTGTAGACGGTGACGGAATGGGGTGATGTGTTCATCACGTTTAAGACCAAAGATGAACCGAACACCACAGTTTATGAGTCTTTGGATTTTAGTGTTAAGTGTGTCAGTTACGTCATGATACACTAAGCAGCAGTAGTCTACTATGGGCCACACTAGAGAGGTTATAAGTTTAACTCGAAGTTCGAATGGCAATGAATTTTTATGAAACTTCAGTTTATGTAACGTCAAGTGAACTTTCCTGGTAATGTGTAAGACATGACTGTTCCAAGACAGATCTGCTGTAAGGGTAACGCCGAGATTCCGAGCTTCAGACACGAACGGTATTGATGTGCCATTGATCGATATTCCAGGTAAGTCGTTGAGGTTGATGTGTTTGACATGCATTCGACTGCCAAATATAATAACTTTCGATTTGCCGATATTAAGCGATAGACCATTTGAGGTTGCGAATTCAGAAATTACATTTGCATCATAAGCTATCAGTTGGAGGCCGCGGTTCAATTGACTAGGTGGACAGTGAAGATATATCTGTGTATCATCGGCGAATATCATGTGATTTGAAAAGCGAAGGAATGTGCTAATGTCATTGATGAAGAGAGAGAATAGGAGTGGTCCGAGCACCGAGCCTTGTGGTACACCCATGGTTGTGGGTAGCCACCTCGAACGATTACCTTCAGAATTCACTACAGCTTGTGAGCGTTGCGTTAAGTAAGAGAAAATCCATGTGAGCGCATGGTCCGAGAAGCCAATTTTCCTGAGCTTTGTGAGAAGGGATTTGTGTGAGACTGTGTCAAAAGCCTTACTAAAATCGAAAAGAACAAGAATTGTAACATGACTTTTATCTATGCCGTGTTTAATGTCGTGGCAGACACGTAGGAGGGCAGTTTGTGTGGAGTAACCCCGTCTGTAACCAGATTGGAACTGATCGAGGATTTGATTAGCATCAATGTACTCGGTTATTTGTTGATGGATTATTCTTTCAAATACTTTCGATGGTTCACAGAGGTTTGCGATCGGTCGAGTATCTGACGGCGAGAGTGGTAATTTGATCTTTGACAGTGGACGAATATAAGCTCGTTTCCAGTTTAGAGGAAAATAAGCGAGTTTGATGGACTGGTTGAAGAGTGTTACCAATATCTTCACAGTGAGCGGTTGAGCCATGGCGATAGAGAACAACGATATGTCGTCAGGACCGGCTGCAAAGCTGGAGGAGGATGTCGCTGAAAAGTGAGAGAGTACAGTGCGAGGTGATATTTCGCAGAAGTTAAAAACGGTCTCACCAATGGGAAATGATGTAATGATGTCAGCAAGATCGGAGGTTGTACAAGTTGGAGCTCGATTAGAGATTGACGCATAGAAAGAATTTAGGGTATCCGGTGTGAAGAATTTCAATGGCGAGGGATGAGGTGATTCAATCAGACCCAGATTTGCCAACTCGCGCCAAAGCTTTCTGTGGTCGAAAGTGGCTGATAGTTTTGATAGGAGAAATTCTTGTTTGGATCGTCTCAAGTCTTGTGTAAGCTCGTTTCTAAAGAGTTTGTAAATTTCTAAATCTAGTAAGTTTTTAGTTCGACGCGCGATACTGTAAAGTTTATTTTTGTGTTTGATCCTACTTTTGAGAGATTCGCTAAGCCAGGGTGCAGGGGGATGTGTGACTTGAAAGATGTGTAAAGGCGCGTGGGTATCTAACGAAGAAGTGATCGTGGTGTTGAAATCGTCCAAAATTTTGTCAATATCGTTTGCATTTTCACATGTTTCACATTGAACGAGTAGATCAATATCAGTTGCTGATGACTCGAGAGAAGATATGTAATCTGCTTGAATGAAATTCTTATAATTGCGTCGGATAATCGTTCGAGGCTTAAATACCGGGGCTGAGTAGGAGTAAGTTAGTTCGATGAGGTCGTGGCCATTGATGAACGGTGCATCTGATTTTTTGTTGTTTATTATTTTGTCAAGGTTGTCAACAAGGAAGACGTCAAGCAGTGAGTCGGAGTGATTCGTATGGTGGGTTGGGTCAGAAGGAACTATTTGGAGAGACAGAAGAGCAGCTGTGGTTCTGAGGTGATTTGACTCGTAAGATTCGACTAAGAGGTTACTATTTAGGTCGCCGGTGATTATGATGTTTTTGTAATTGTGTGTATATCTGGAAAGTATCTCTGAAAAATCATTAAAGTTCTTCCCTTTGGGTCTCCTATACATTACTGAGAATAGTAAAGGGTCGGTGTTATTTCCACGGATGTCTAGGATCAAGAACTCAGGAGCAGTGGAGAATTCGCTTGGTGAAGTGGCAAGAACTCGGGATACAATATTTTCGTTGATGTAACACGCTACTCCGCCTCCCTGTTTACCATTCCTGTCAACTCTAACGAGGTAATAACCATTTATTTGTATCAGACTGTCAGAGATGTGCTCGTGGAGCCATGTTTCAGATATTGCAACTATATGGTAGTAATTTTGTGTTAGGAGAGTTTGGACTTGTTCGAAGTGACCTAAGAGTGAATTTGCATTAAAATGTGCTATTCTGAACTCATGCTTGTGGTTTATATTGCTATGTGTGCGCGGTGCTACGTTAAAGTCGGTAAGTCATTCTAATTTTTGCAGGTCTTCATCGGTGGTAATAGATATTTGTGGTTCACCATCGGCTTTACGTACAAAAATGTGGGTACCTCTGGACCATACGTACTTGAAGGATTTAGATTTCGCAATTTCTTTGGTTTTACGTAGAAGATTGTAAATGGGTGTCGGTAGTACTTCGTTTATGTAGATGCGACCATTATTGGGGCACGAAAAAACCTCACCGATGGTTAGTGTACGCTTTTTGCGCATTGTTTTAATTATATAATCACGCGTTTCACGAGATTTCAGCGCGACGATGACTGACCTTCGAGAGTTGTGAGTTTGAAAACTTGTAACCGGTTGAGAAATCGTTTGAGGATTGTCAGAGCTGGGTTTTCTAGTGATTTCGCGGACTTCCAGTATGTCGGACATAAGCTCGGGTATTCCGAGAGCACGAAAAACTTTTTCGACTAGCGTTTTTGATGGATCAGAGATAGTCCCTAGGCCCGCTATAATTATCTCCGACGTACGAGGAGTTGAGGTGGTTGAGGCCTGATCGTGATTTGTGTTGAGTAGTGAGCGAAGTTGAGCATTTTTAGCCTCAAGTGCTTTGATTCTATCTCCATGCTCGGCAACAACATTTAGCAGTTCTGGTAAATGATTTAGTTTCGTAAATAAATCTCTATTGACAGAATTTTGATGCTCGATAAACGCAGTTAACTTCTGGTCGGATTCATTAAGTTTCGAAATTATATTCTCATTCTTTTTGTCGGTTTCGTTGAGTTTTAAGAGAATGTTCGCGTTCTTTTGATCGGATTCGTTGATTTTCGTGAGAATGTTATGGAGAATATCATTCATGGATGCTGTATCAGGCGGATTAGGACTAATTTCGAATGGAGACAGTGAGCCTTGTGACATTGTGGAAAAGTGGGTTTTACAGCATGCACTCGCGCTTCTATACAATAGATAACTTTTTAAACAGCCTGGATGGAACGAACGCGAACAAACTGGACAATATGATAAAGTACCGGCAATACGAGATTTGCACTTAGAACATATACGGTCAGACATTCGATACTGTTTTGCCGACTAAGATCGTGATTGATAGCTAACTTAGTATAGGGTTCTGTATTACCGACTGAGTCAAGTGATGACGTGAGTTGGGTCAGGTAACATAGATCTAGAATCGATTGTTAGGTTCGGAGGACATTCAGCGCTGTTTGACCGATTGAGTTCATAGATAGACACTTGAGATATAGCACTGTTTTACCGACTGATCTGGAGCGGCGATATTGGGTTGAAGTTCAGTTGCTGGACGTAGTTGCTTTGATGTAGAAGATATTACGTTGAAGGTGGAGCGGAAGTATGGTCGTAGCAGTGGTTCGGTGTTGGTGTGTTAAAGTTCCTGGCTGATGACGTAGAGAAGACGAAGTGGTGTATGATTGTGTGGAGCCTGGGTGGGTATCGATCGATGTGATCGATTGCTCAAATGATGCGCATGCGCCGTGCGAACGTCGGTTGTCGAGAGAGACGCACCACAAGTGAGGTTAGAAATCCGAGTGTGACTTCAATGAGATATTAGGAGTACTAACACTTGGAATGTAGCGATGATTAATATCTCAAAGTGTTAGCATTCTTTTACTTGCTAATTCCTGCAACCAAAAAAGCCCGAAGGCAGGATGCGGCAGAAGATATCTTATAAGCGAGTAGCGGCGAGCAAAAGTGACAGTTACTACTTACAGAGAGAGAGAGAGAGAGAGGGACTGAGAGAGTGAAAGAGTGAGAGAGTGAGAGAGTGAGAGAGTGAGAGAGTGAGAGAGTGAGAGAGTGAGAGAGTGAGAGAGTGAGAGAGTGAGAGAGTGAGAGAGTGAGAGAGTGAGAGAGTGAGAGAGTGAGAGAGTGAGAGAGTGAGAGAGTGAGAGAGTGAGAGAGTGAGAGAGTGAGAGAGTAACAGAGTGAGAGAGTGAGAGAAAAGTGAGGGAGTGAGAGAGTAAGTGAGGGTGAGAGTGAAAGTGAGCGTGAGAGAAAAAGTGATAGTGAGAGTAAGAGTAAGAATGAGATTGGAAATGAGAGTGAGAGTGAGAGTGAGAGTGAGAGTAAGAGTGAGAGTGAAAGTGGTAGTGAGTGTGAGAGTGGGATCGAGAGTGAGATTGAGAGTGAGAGCGAAAGTGAGAGTAAGAGTGAGGTCGACAGTGAGATTGAGAGTGAGAGTAAGGGTGAGAGTGAGGGTGAGAGTGAGCGTGAGATTAGAAGTGAGGATGAGAGTGAGTGCTAGGGTGAGGCAGGAAGTAAGGGTAAAAGTGATAGTCAGAGTGAGAGTGAGAGTGAGAGTCAGCGTGAGATTAGGAGTGATAGTGAGAGTGAGTGCTAGGGGGATGCTGGGAGTGAGGGTAAAAGTGATAGTCAGAGTGGGACTGAGAGTGAGAGTGAAAGTGAAAGTGAAAGTGAGAGCTAGAGTGAGAGTGAGAGTGAGAGTGAAAGTGGGAGTGGGTGTGAGAGTAGAAGTAAGTGTGAGATTGAGAGTAAAAGTAAGAGTGAGGTCGAGAGTGAGATTGAGAGTGAGAGTGAGAGTGAGCGTGCGATAAGGAGTGGGATTGAGAGTGAGCGTGCGATTAGAAGTGAGATTGAGAGTGAGTGCTAGGGTGAGGCCGGGGGTAAGGGTCAAAGTGATAGTCAGAGTAAGAGTAAAAGTGAGAGTAAGAAAAAGCGTGAGAGTGAGTGAGTGAGAGTGAGTGAGTGGGAGTGAGTTTGTGAGAGTGAGTTAGTGAAAGCAAGTAAGTGAGAGTAAATGATTGAAAATAAGTGAGTGAGAGTCAGTGAGTGAGAGTGAGTTAGTAAGTGAGTGAGAAAAAGTGCGTAAAGATGAGTGAGAGTGAGTGATTGAGTGAGAGTGAGTGATTGAGTGAGAGTGAGTTAGTAAGTAAGAGTGACTGATTGAGAGTAAGTGAGTAAGAGTAAGTTCGTGAGGGTTAGTGAGTGAGGATAAATGAGTTACAATGAGTGAGTAAGATCGCTTGACTGAGAGTTAGTAAGTGAGAGGGAGTTGGTGAGCAAGACTAAGTGAGTGAGAGTAAGTGAGTGAGTGAGAGTAAGTGAGTGAGTGAAAGTAAGTAAGTGAGAGTAAGTGAGTGGAAGTGATTGACTGAGAGTGAGTCTGTGACCGTAAGGGACTAAGAGTGAGCGCGTAAGAATAAGTAATTGAGAGTAAGTGAGCGAGTGAGAGCGAGAAAGTGAGACGAAGACTGGAAGGGTAAAAAAGTGCGGGAGTGAGAAAGAGAAAGTAAGAGAGTGGGAGAGTAGGTGAGTGCGAGAGTGAGAAAAAGAGAGAGAGTGAGAGAGTGAGAGAGTGAGAGAGTGAGAGGATAAAGAGTGAGAGAGTGAGAAAGTGAGAGAGCGAGAGAGTGAGAGAGTGAGAGAGTGAGAGAGTAAGAGAGTGAGAGAGTGAGAGAGTGAGAGAGTGAGAGAGTAAGAGATCGAGAGAGTGAGAGAGTGAGAAAGTGATAAAGTGAGAGAGTGAGAGAGTGGGAGAGTGAGAGAGTGAGAGAGTGAGAGAGTGAGAGAGTGAGAGAGTGAGAGGGTGAGAGAGTGAGAGAGTGAGAGAGTAAGAGAGTGAGAGAGTGAGAGAGTGAGAGAGTGGAAGAGTGAGAGAGTGAGGGAGTAAGTGAGAGTGAGAGTGAGAGTGAGAGTGAAAGTGAGAGTGAGATTGAGAGTAAAAGTAAGAGTGGAAGTGAAAGTGAGTTTGGGAGAAAGAGTGAGAGTGGAAGCGAGAGTGATAGGAAGAGCAAGAGCGAGATCGAGAGTGAAAGCGAGAGTGACAGTGACAGTGACAGTGACAGTGACAGTGACAGTGACGGTGACAGTGACAGTGACAGTGACAGTGACAGTGACAGTGACAGTGACAGTGACAGTGACAGTGAGGGTAAGAGTAAAAGGAAGAGTCAGAGTGAAACTGTGAGTGAGAGTTAAAGTGAGAGTGAGCGTGAGAGGATGAGTGACAGTGAGAGTGATAGTGAGAGTAAAAGTGAGAGTGCGAGCGAGACTGAAAGTGAGAGTGAGCTTCAGAGGAGAAGTGACAGTAAGAGTGGGAGTAAGAGTGAGAGTAAGAATGAGAGTGTGAGTGAGAGTGAGACTGAGAGTGAGAATGATAGTAAGAGTAAGAGGGAGAGTAAGAGTGAAGGTGAGTGTGAGTGTGAGAGTGAGTGTGAGTGTGAGTGTGAGTGTGGATGTGAGAGTGAGAGAGAGTGAGAGTGAGAGTGAGGGTAAGCGTGAGCGTGAGCGTGAGAGTGAGAGTTAGAGTGAGATTGAGGATGAGAGTGAGACTGAGATCGAGAGTGAGAGGGAAAGTGAGAGTAAAAGTGAGAGTAAGAGTGCGAGTGAAAGTGAGAGTGAGAGTGAGAGTGAAAGTGAAAGGGAGAGCTAGAGTGTGAGTGAGAGTGAGAGTGAGAGTGAAAGTAGGAGTGAGTGTGAGAGTGGGAGTAAGAGTGATATTAAGAGTAAGATCGAGAGCGAGAGTAAGAGTGAGGTCGAGGGTGAGAGTGGGAGTGAGAGTGAGGGTGAGAGTGAGAGTAAGAGTGAGCTTGACATTAGGAGTGAAGGTGAGAGTGAGTGCTAGGGTCATTCTGGGAGTGAGGCTAAAAGTGATAGTCAGAGTGAGAGTGATAGCGAGAGTGAGAGTGAAAGTGAGGTCAAGAGTGAGAGTGAGAGTGAGAGTGAGAGTGAGAGTGAGAGTAAGAGTGAGCGTGAGATTAGGAGTGAGCGTGAGATTAAGTGCTAGGGTAAGGCTGGGAGTGAGGGTAAAAGTAATAGTCAGCGGGAGAGTAAAAGTGAGAGTGACAAAGAGAGTGAGAATGAGTGAATGAGAGTGAAAGAGTGAGAGTGAGTGAGCGGGAGTGAGTAAGTGAGAGTTAGTGAGTAAAAGCACGTGAGTGAGAGTAAATGATTGAGAATGAGTAAGTGAGAGTCAGTAAGTGAGAGTGAGTAGGTAAGTGAGTGAGAGTAAGTGGGTAAAGCGTAGTGAGAGTGAGAGTGAGTGATTAAGTGATAGTGAGTGAGTAAGATGGAGTGAGTGGGAATAAATGAGTTAGAGTGAGTAAGTCAGATCGAGTGACTAAGAGTGAGTAGGTGACCAAGGGTACGTGAGTGAGAGTAAGTGAGTAAGTAAGAGTGAGTAAGTGAGAGTTAGTGAGTGAGAGTGAGTGAGCGAGAGTAAATGATGAAGGTGAGTGAGCGATAGTGAGTGAGTGATAGTAACTGAAGAAGAGTGCGTGAGTGCGTAGAAGTGAGTGAGGAAGAGTGAGTGAGTGAAAGTAAGTAGGTGAAAATGAGTGACTGAGAGTGTCTGTGACAGTAAGTGACTTAGAGTGAGCGCGTAAGAATAAGTGAGTGAGAGTGAGTGAGCGAGTGAGAGCGAGAGAGTGAGACGAAGACTAAGAGGGTAAAAAAGTGCGGGAGTGAGAAAGAGTAAGTAAGAGAGTGGGAGAGTGGGTGAGTGCGAGAGTGAGAGAGTGAGAGAGTGAGAGAGTGAAGGGGTGAGAGAGTAAGAGAATGAGAGAGTGAAAGAGTGATAGAAGAGAGTGAGAGAGCGAGAAAGTGAGAGAGTGAGAGAGTGAGAGAGTAAGAGAGTGAGAAAGTGAGAGAGTGAGAAAGTGAGAGAGTGAGAGAGTGAAAGAGTGATAGAGTGAGAGAGGGTACAAGTGAGAGAGTGAGAGAGTGAGAGAGTGAAAGACAGAGAATGAAAGAGGGAGAGAATGAGAAAGTGAGAGAGTGAGAGAGTGAAAGAGTGAGAGAGTGAGAGGGTAAAACAGTGAGAGAGTAACAGAGTGAGAGAGTGAGAAAGTGAAAGGCTGAGAGATTGAGAGAGTGAGAGAGTGAGAGAGTGAGAGCGTGAGAGAGTAAGAGAGTGAGAGAGTGAGAGAGTGAGAGAGTAAGGGAGTGAAAGAGTGAGAGAGTGAGAGAGTGAGAGAGTGAGAGAGTGAGAGAGTGAGAGAGTGAGAGAGTGAGAGAGTGAGAGAGTGAGAGAGTGAGAGAGGGAGAGAGTGAGAGAGGGGGAGAGTGAGAGAGTGAGAGAGTGAGAGAGTGAGAGAGTGAGAGAGTGAGAGAGTGAGAGAGTGAGAGAGTGAGAGAGTGAGAGAGTGAGAGAGTGAGAGAGTGAGAGAGTGAGAGAGTGAGAGAGTGAGAGAGTGAGAGAGTGAGAGAGTGAGAGAGTGAGAGAGTGAGAGAGTGAGAGAGTGAGAGAGTGAGAGAGTAAGAGAGTGAGAGAGTGAGAGAGTGAGAGAGTGAGAGAGTGAGAGAGTGAGAAAAAAGTGAGGGAGTGAGAGAGTAAGTGAGGGTGAGAGTGAAAGTGAGCGTGAGAGAAAAAGTGATAGTGAGAGTAAGAGTAAGAATGAGATTGGGAATGAGAGTGAGAGTGAGAGTGAGAGTGAGAGTAAGAGTGAGAGTGAAAGTGGTAGTGAGTGTGAGAGTGGGATCGAGAGTGAGATTGAGAGTGAGAGCGAAAGTGAGAGTAAGAGTAAGGTCGACAGTGAGATTGAGAGTGAGAGTGAGGCCGAGAGTGAGGGTGAGAGTGAGGGTGAGAGTGAGCGTGAGATTAGAAGTGAGGATGAGAGTGAGTGCTAGGGTGAGGCAGGAAGTAAGGGTAAAAGTGATAGTCAGAGTGAGAGTGAGAGTGAGAGTCAGCGTGAGATTAGGAGTGATAGTGAGAGTGAGTGCTAGGGGGATGCTGGGAGTGAGGGTAAAAGTGATAGTCAGAGTGGGACTGAGAGTGAGAGTGAAAGTGAAAGTGAAAGTGAGAGCTAGAGTGAGAGTGAGAGTGAAAGTGGGAGTGGGTGTGAGAGTAGAAGTAAGTGTGAGATTGAGAGTAAAAGTAAGAGTGAGGTCGAGAGTGAGATTGAGAGTGAGAGTGAGAGTGAGCGTGCGATAAGGAGTGGGATTGAGAGTGAGCGTGCGATTAGAAGTGAGATTGAGAGTGAGTGCTAGGGTGAGGCCGGGGGTAAGGGTCAAAGTGATAGTCAGAGTAAGAGTAAAAGTGAGAGTAAGAAAAAGCGTGAGAGTGAGTGAGTGAGAGTGAGTGAGTGGGAGTGAGTTTGTGAGAGTGAGTTAGTGAAAGCAAGTAAGTGAGAGTAAATGATTGAAAATAAGTGAGTGAGAGTCAGTGAGTGAGAGTGAGTTAGTAAGTGAGTGAGAAAAAGTGCGTAAAGATGAGTGAGAGTGAGTGATTGAGTGAGAGTGAGTGATTGAGTGAGAGTGAGTTAGTAAGTAAGAGTGACTGATTGAGAGTAAGTGAGTAAGAGTAAGTTCGTGAGGGTTGGTGAGTGAGGATAAATGAGTCACAATGAGTGAGTAAGATCGCTTGACTGAGAGTTAGTAAGTGAGAGGGAGTTGGTGAGCAAGACTAAGTGAGTGAGAGTAAGTGAGTGAGTGAGAGTAAGTGAGTGAGTGAAAGTAAGTAAGTGAGAGTAAGTGAGTGGAAGTGATTGACTGAGAGTGAGTCTGTGACAGTAAGGGACTAAGAGTGAGCGCGTAAGAATAAGTAATTGAGAGTAAGTGAGCGAGTGAGAGCGAGAAAGTGAGACGAAGACTGGAAGGGTAAAAAAGTGCGGGAGTGAGAAAGAGAAAGTGAGAGAGTGGGAGAGTAGGTGAGTGCGAGAGTGAGAAAAAGAGAGAGAGTGAGAGAGTGAGAGAGTGAGAGAGTGAGAGGATAAAGAGTGAGAGAGTGAAAAAGTGAGAGAGCGAGAGAGTGAGAGAGTGAGAGAGTGAGAGAGTAAGAGAGTGAGAGAGTGAGAGAGTGAGAGAGTGAGAGAGTAAGAGATCGAGAGAGTGAGAGAGTGAGAAAGTGATAAAGTGAGAGAGTGAGAGAGTGGGAGAGTGAGAGAGTGAGAGAGTGAGAGAGTGAGAGAGTGAGAGAGTGAGAGGGTGAGAGAGTGAGAGAGTGAGAGAGTAAGAGAGTGAGAGAGTGAGAGAGTGAGAGAGTGGAAGAGTGAGAGAGTGAGGGAGTAAGTGAGAGTGAGAGTGAGAGTGAGAGTGAAAGTGAGAGTGAGATTGAGAGTAAAAGTAAGAGTGGAAGTGAAAGTGAGTTTGGGAGAAAGAGTGAGAGTGGAAGCGAGAGTGATAGGAAGAGCAAGAGCGAGATCGAGAGTGAAAGCGAGAGTGACAGTGACAGTGACAGTGACAGTGACAGTGACAGTGACGGTGACAGTGACAGTGACAGTGACAGTGACAGTGACAGTGACAGTGACAGTGACAGTGAGGGTAAGAGTAAAAGGAAGAGTCAGAGTGAAACTGTGAGTGAGAGTTAAAGTGAGAGTGAGCGTGAGAGGATGAGTGACAGTGAGAGTGATAGTGAGAGTAAAAGTGAGAGTGCGAGCGAGACTGAAAGTGAGAGTGAGCTTCAGAGGAGAAGTGACAGTAAGAGTGGGAGTAAGAGTGAGAGTAAGAATGAGAGTGTGAGTGAGAGTGAGACTGAGAGTGAGAATGATAGTAAGAGTAAGAGGGAGAGTAAGAGTGAAGGTGAGTGTGAGTGTGAGAGTGAGTGTGAGTGTGAGTGTGAGTGTGGATGTGAGAGTGAGAGAGAGTGAGAGTGAGAGTGAGGGTAAGCGTGAGCGTGAGCGTGAGAGTGAGAGTTAGAGTGAGATTGAGGATGAGAGTGAGACTGAGATCGAGAGTGAGAGGGAAAGTGAGAGTAAAAGTGAGAGTAAGAGTGCGAGTGAAAGTGAGAGTGAGAGTGAGAGTGAAAGTGAAAGGGAGAGCTAGAGTGTGAGTGAGAGTGAGAGTGAGAGTGAAAGTAGGAGTGAGTGTGAGAGTGGGAGTAAGAGTGATATTAAGAGTAAGATCGAGAGCGAGAGTAAGAGTGAGGTCGAGGGTGAGAGTGGGAGTGAGAGTGAGGGTGAGAGTGAGAGTAAGAGTGAGCTTGACATTAGGAGTGAAGGTGAGAGTGAGTGCTAGGGTCATTCTGGGAGTGAGGCTAAAAGTGATAGTCAGAGTGAGAGTGAGAGCGAGAGTGAGAGTGAAAGTGAGGTCAAGAGTGAGACTGAGAGTGAGAGTGAGAGTGAGAGTGAGAGTAAGAGTGAGCGTGAGATTAGGAGTGAGCGTGAGATTAAGTGCTAGGGTAAGGCTGGGAGTGAGGGTAAAAGTAATAGTCAGCGGGAGAGTAAAAGTGAGAGTGACAAAGAGAGTGAGAATGAGTGAATGAGAGTGAAAGAGTGAGAGTGAGTGAGCGGGAGTGAGTAAGTGAGAGTTAGTGAGTAAAAGCACGTGAGTGAGAGTAAATGATTGAGAATGAGTAAGTGAGAGTCAGTAAGTGAGAGTGAGTAGGTAAGTGAGTGAGAGTAAGTGGGTAAAGCGTAGTGAGAGTGAGAGTGAGTGATTAAGTGATAGTGAGTGAGTAAGATGGAGTGAGTGGGAATAAATGAGTTAGAGTGAGTAAGTCAGATCGAGTGACTAAGAGTGAGTAGGTGACCAAGGGTACGTGAGTGAGAGTAAGTGAGTAAGTAAGAGTGAGTAAGTGAGAGTTAGTGAGTGAGAGTGAGTGAGCGAGAGTAAATGATAAAGGTGAGTGAGCGATAGTGAGTGAGTGATAGTAACTGAAGAAGAGTGCGTGAGTGCGTAGAAGTGAGTGAGGAAGAGTGAGTGAGTGAAAGTAAGTAGGTGAAAATGAGTGACTGAGAGTGAGTCTGTGACAGTAAGTGACTTAGAGTGAGCGCGTAAGAATAAGTGAGTGAGAGTGAGTGAGCGAGTGAGAGCGAGAGAGTGAGACGAAGACTAAGAGGGTAAAAAAGTGCGGGAGTGAGAAAGAGTAAGTAAGAGAGTGGGAGAGTGGGTGAGTGCGAGAGTGAGAGAGTGAGAGAGTGAGAGAGTGAAGGGGTGAGAGAGTAAGAGAATGAGAGAGTGAAAGAGTGATAGAAGAGAGTGAGAAAGCGAGAAAGTGAGAGAGTGAGAGAGTGAGAGAGTAAGAGAGTGAGAAAGTGAGAGAGTGAGAAAGTGAGAGAGTGAGAGAGTGAAAGAGTGATAGAGTGAGAGAGGGTACAAGTGAGAGAGTGAGAGAGTGAGAGAGTGAAAGACAGAGAATGAAAGAGGGAGAGAATGAGAAAGTGAGAGAGTGAGAGAGTGAAAGAGTGAGAGAGTGAGGGGGTAAAACAGTGAGAGAGTAACAGAGTGAGAGAGTGAGAAAGTGAAAGGCTGAGAGATTGAGAGAGTGAGAGAGTGAGAGAGTGAGAGCGTGAGAGAGTAAGAGAGTGAGAGAGTGAGAGAGTGAGAGAGTAAGGGAGTGAAAGAGTGAGAGAGTGAGAGAGTGAGAGAGTGAGAGAGTGAGAGAGTGAGAGAGTGAGAGAGTGAGAGAGGGAGAGAGTGAGAGAGGGGGAGAGTGAGAGAGTGAGAGAGTGAGAGAGTGAGAGAGTGAGAGAGTGAGAGAGTGAGAGAGTGAGAGAGTGAGAGAGTGAGAGAGTGAGAGAGTGAGAGAGTGAGAGAGTGAGAGAGTGAGAGAGTGAGAGAGTGAGAGAGTAAGAGAGTGAGAGAGTGAGAGAGTGAGAGAGTGAGAGAGTGAGAGAGTGAGAGAGTGAGAGAGTGAGAGAGTGAGAGAGTGAGAGAGTGAGAGAGTGAGAGAGTGAGAGAGTGAGAGAGTGAGAAAAAAGTGAGGGAGTGAGAGAGTAAGTGAGGGTGAGAGTGAAAGTGAGCGTGAGAGAAAAAGTGATAGTGAGAGTAAGAGTAAGAATGAGATTGGAAATGAGAGTGAGAGTGAGAGTGAGAGTGAGAGTAAGAGTGAGAGTGAAAGTGGTAGTGAGTGTGAGAGTGGGATCGAGAGTGAGATTGAGAGTGAGAGCGAAAGTGAGAGTAAGAGTAAGGTCGACAGTGAGATTGAGAGTGAGAGTGAGGGTGAGAGTGAGGGTGAGAGTGAGGGTGAGAGTGAGGGTGAGAGTGAGCGTGAGATTAGAAGTGAGGATGAGAGTGAGTGCTAGGGTGAGGCAGGAAGTAAGGGTAAAAGTGATAGTCAGAGTGAGAGTGAGAGTGAGAGTCAGCGTGAGATTAGGAGTGAGAGTGAGAGTGAGTGCTAGGGGGAGGCTGGGAGTGAGGGTAAAAGTGATAGTCAGAGTGGGACTGAGAGTGAGAGTGAAAGTGAAAGTGGAAGTGAGAGCTAGAGTGAGAGTGAGAGTGAGAGTGAAAGTGGGAGTGGGTGTGAGAGTAGAAGTAAGTGTGAGATTGAGAGTAAGAGTAAGAGTGAGGTCGAGAGTGAGAGTGAGAGTGAGAGTGAGAGTAAGCGTGCGATAAGGAGTGGGATTAAGAGTGAGCGTGCGATTAGAAGTGAGATTGAGAGTGAGTGCTAGGGTGAGGCCGGGGGTAAGGGTCAAAGTGATAGTTAGAGTAAGAGTAAAAGTGAGAGTAAGAAAAAGCGTGAGAGTGAGTGCGTGAGAGTAAGTGAGTGGGAGTGAGATTGTGAGAGTGAGTTAGTGAAAGCAAGTGAGTGAGAGTGAGTGATTGAAAATAAGTGAGTGAGAGTCAGTAAGTGAGAGTGAGTTAGTAAGTGAGTGAGAAAAAGTGCGTAAAGGTGAGTGGGAGTGAGTGATTGAGTGAGAGTGAGTGATTGAGTGAGAGTGAGTTAGTAAGTAAGAGTGACTGATTGAGAGTAAGTGAGTAAGAGTAAGTGAGTGAGTGTTAGTGAGTGAGGATGAATGAGTTACAATGAGTGAGTAAGATCGCTTGACTGAGAGTTAGTAAGTGAGAGGAAGTTGGTGAGCAAGACTAAGTAAGTGAGAGTAAGTAAGTGAGAGTAAGTGAGTGGAAGTGATTGACTAAGAGTGAGTCTGTGACAGTAAGAGACTAAGAGTGAGCGCGTAAGGATAAGTAAGTGAGAGTAAGTGAGCGAGTGAGAGCGAGAAAGTGAGACGAAGACTGGGAGGGTAAAAAAGTGCGGGAGTGAGAAAGAGAAAGTGAGAGAGTGGGAGAGTAGGTGAGTGCGAGAGTGAGAAAAAGAGAGAGAGTGAGAAAGTGAGGGAGTAAGAGAGTAAGAGAATGAAAAAGTGAAAGAGTGATAGAAGAGAGTGTAAAAGTGAGAGAGTGAGAGCGCGAGAAAGTGGGAGAGTGAGAGAGAGGGAGAGTGAGAGAGTGAGAGAGTCAGAGAGTGAGAGAGTAAGAGAGTGAGAGAGTGAGAGAGTGGAAGAGTGAGAGAGTGAGAGAGTGAGAGAGTGAGAGAGTGAGAGAGTAAGAGAGTGAGAGAGTGAGAGAGTGAGAGAGTGAGAGAGTGAGAGAGTGAGAGAGTGAGAGAGTGAGAGAGTGAGAGAGTGAGAGAGTGAGAGAGTGAGAGAGTGAGAGAGTGAGAGAGTAAGAGAGTGAGATAGTGAGAGAGTGAGAAAGTGAGAGAGTAAAAGAGTGAGAGAGTGAAAGAGTGAGAGAGTGAGAGAGTGAGAAAGTGACAGAGCAAGAGAGTGAGAGAGTGAGAGAGTAAGAGAGTGAGAGAGTGAGAGAGTGAGAGAGTAAGAAAGTGAGAGAGTGAGACAGTTAGAGAGTGAAAGGCTAAGAGAGTGAGAGAGTGAGGGACTGAGAGAATGAGACAGTTAGAGAGCCAGAGAGTGAGAGGGTAAGAAAGTGAGAGAGTGAGAGAGTGAGAGATCGAGAGAGTGAGAGAGTGAGAGAGTGAGAGAGTGAGAGAGTGAGAGAGTGAGAGAGTGAGAGAGTGAGAGAGTGAGAGAGTGAGAGAGTGAGAGAGTGAGAGAGTGAGAGAGTGAGAGAGTGAGAGAGTGAGAGAGTGAGAGAGTGAGAGAGTGAGAGAGTGAGAGAGTGAGAGAGTAAGAGAGTGAGAGAGTAAGAGAGTGAGAGTGTGAGAAAGTGAGAGAGTGAGAGAGTGAGAGAGTGAGAGAGTGAGAGGATAAAGAGTGAGAGAATGAGAAAGTGAGAGAGTGAGAGAGTGAGAGAGTGAGAAAGTGAGAGAGCGAGAGAGTGAGAGAGTAAGAGAGTGAGAGAGTGAGAGAGTGAGAGAGTGAGAGAGTGAGAAAGTAAGAGATCGAGAGAGTGAGAGAGTGAGAGAGTGATAGAGTGAGAGAGTGAGAGAGTGAGAGAGTGAGAGAGTCAGAGAGTGAGAGAGTGAGAGAGTGAGAGAGTGAGAGTGAGAGGGTGAGAGAGTGAGAGAGTGAGAGAGTAAGAGAGTGAGAGAGTGAGAGAGTGGAAGAGTGAGAGAGTGAGGGAGTAATTGAGAGTGAGAGTGAGAGTGAGAGTGAAAGTGAGAGTGAGATTGAGAGTAAAAGTAAGAGTGGAAGTGAAAGTGAGTTTGGGAGAAAGAGTGAGAGTGGAAGCGAGAGTGATAGAAAGAGCAAGAGCGAGATCGAGAGTGAAAGCGAGAGTGACAGTGACAGTGACAGTGACAGTGACAGTGACAGTGACAGTGACAGTGACAGTGACAGTTACGGTGACAGTGACAGTGACAGTGACAGTGAGGGTAAGAGTAAAAGTAAGAGTCAGAGTGAAACTGTGAGTGAGAGTTGAAGTGAGAGTGAGCGTGAGAGGATGAGTGACAGTGAGAGTGATAGTGAGAGTAAAAGTGAGAGTGCGAGCGAGACTGAAAGTGAGAGTGAGCTTCAGAGGAGAAGTGACAGTAAGAGTGGGAGTAAGAGTGAAAGTGAGAATGAGAGTGTGAGTGAGAGTGAGACTGAGAGTGAGAATGATAGTAAGAGTAAGAGGGAGAGTAAGGGTGAAGGTGAGTGTGAGTGTGAGAGTGAGTGTGAGTGTGAGTGTGAGTGTGGATGTGAGAGTGAGAGAGAGTGAGAGTGAGGGTAAGCGTGAGCGTGAAAGTGAGAGTTAGAGTGAGATTGAGGATGAGAGTGAGACTGAGATCGAGCGTGAGAGGGAAAGTGAGAGTAAAAGTGAGAGTAAGAGTGCGAGTGAGAGTGAGAGTGAGAGTGAGAGTGAAAGTGAAAGGGAGAGCTAGAGTGTGAGTGAGAGTGAGAGTGAGATTGAAAGTAGGAGTGAGTGTGAGAGTGGGAGTAAGAGTGATATTAGGAGTAAGATCGAGAGCGAGAGTAAGAGTGAGGTCGAGGGTGAGAGTGGGAGTGAGAGTGAGGGTGAGAGTGAGAGTAAGAGTGAGCTTGACATTAGGAGTGAGGGTGAGAGTGAGTGCTAGGGTAAGTCTGGGAGTGAGGCTAAAAGTGATAGTCAGAGTGAGAGTGAGAGCGAGAGTGAGAGTGAAAGTGAGGTCAAGAGTGAGAGTGAGAGTGAGAGTGAGAGTAAGAGTGAGCGTGAGATTAGGAGTGAGCGTGAGATTAAGTGCTAGGGTAAGGCTGGGAGTGAGGGTAAAAGTAATAGTCAGCGGGAGAGTAAAAGTGAGAGTGACAAAGAGAGTGAGAATGAGTGAATGAGAGTGAAAGAGTGAGAGTGAGTGAGAGGGAGTGAGTAAGTGAGAGTTAGTGAGTAAAAGCACGTGAGTGAGAGTAAATGATTGAGAATGAGTAAGTGAGAGTCAGTAAGTGAGAGTGAGTAGGTAAGTGAGTGAGAGTAAGTGGGTAAAGCGTAGTGAGAGTGAGAGTGAGTGATTAAGTGATAGTGAGTGAGTAAGATGGAGTGAGTGGGAATAAATGAGTTAGAGTGAGTAAGTCAGATCGAGTGACTAAGAGTGAGTAGGTGACCAAGGGTACGTGAGTGAGAGTAAGTGAGTAAGTAAGAGTGAGTAAGTGAGAGTTAGTGAGTGAGAGTGAGTGAGCGAGAGTAAATGATGAAGGTGAGTGAGCGATAGTGAGTGAGTGATAGTAACTGAAGAAGAGTGCGTGAGTGCGTAGAAGTGAGTGAGGAAGAGTGAGTGAGTGAAAGTAAGTAGGTGAAAATGAGTGACTGAGAGTGAGTCTGTGACAGTAAGTGACTTAGAGTGAGCGCGTAAGAATAAGTGAGTGAGAGTGAGTGAGCGAGTGAGAGCGAGAGAGTGAGACGAAGACTAAGAGGGTAAAAAAGTGCGGGAGTGAGAAAGAGTAAGTAAGAGAGTGGGAGAGTGGGTGAGTGCGAGAGTGAGAGAGTGAGAGAGTGAGAGAGTGAAGGGGTGAGAGAGTAAGAGAATGAGAGAGTGAAAGAGTGATAGAAGAGAGTGAGAGAGCGAGAAAGTGAGAGAGTGAGAGAGTGAGAGAGTAAGAGAGTAAGAAAGTGAGAGAGTGAGAAAGTGAGAGAGTGAGAGAGTGAAAGAGTGATAGAGTGAGAGAGGGTACAAGTGAGAGAGTGAGAGAGTGAGAGAGTGAAAGACAGAGAATGAAAGAGGGAGAGAATGAGAAAGTGAGAGAGTGAGAGAGTGAAAGAGTGAGAGAGTGAGAGGGTAAAACAGTGAGAGAGTAACAGAGTGAGAGAGTGAGAAAGTGAAAGGCTGAGAGATTGAGAGAGTGAGAGAGTGAGAGAGTGAGAGCGTGAGAGAGTAAGAGAGTGAGAGAGTGAGAGAGTGAGAGAGTAAGGGAGTGAAAGAGTGAGAGAGTGAGAGAGTGAGAGAGTGAGAGAGTGAGAGAGTGAGAGAGTGAGAGAGTGAGAGAGGGAGAGAGTGAGAGAGGGGGAGAGTGAGAGAGTGAGAGAGTGAGAGAGTGAGAGAGTGAGAGAGTGAGAGAGTGAGAGAGTGAGAGAGTGAGAGAGTGAGAGAGTGAGAGAGTGAGAGAGTGAGAGAGTGAGAGAGTGAGAGAGTGAGAGAGTGAGAGAGTGAGAGAGTGAGAGAGTGAGAGAGTGAGAGAGTGAGAGAGTGAGAGAGTGAGAGAGTGAGAGAGTGAGAGAGTGAGAGAGTGAGAGAGTGAGAGAGTGAGAGAGTGAGAGAGTGAGAGAGTGAGAGAGTGAGAGAGTGAGAGAGTGAGAAAAAAGTGAGGGAGTGAGAGAGTAAGTGAGGGTGAGAGTGAAAGTGAGCGTGAGAGAAAAAGTGATAGTGAGAGTAAGAGTAAGAATGAGATTGGAAATGAGAGTGAGAGTGAGAGTGAGAGTGAGAGTAAGAGTGAGAGTGAAAGTGGTAGTGAGTGTGAGAGTGGGATCGAGAGTGAGATTGAGAGTGAGAGCGAAAGTGAGAGTAAGAGTAAGGTCGACAGTGAGATTGAGAGTGAGAGTGAGGGTGAGAGTGAGGGTGAGAGTGAGGGTGAGAGTGAGCGTGAGATTAGAAGTGAGGATGAGAGTGAGTGCTAGGGTGAGGCAGGAAGTAAGGGTAAAAGTGATAGTCAGAGTGAGAGTGAGAGTGAGAGTCAGCGTGAGATTAGGAGTGAGAGTGAGGGTGAGTGCTAGGGGGAGGCTGGGAGTGAGGGTAAAAGTGATAGTCAGAGTGGGACTGAGAGTGAGAGTGAAAGTGAAAGTGGAAGTGAGAGCTAGAGTGAGAGTGAGAGTGAGAGTGAAAGTGGGAGTGGGTGTGAGAGTAGAAGTAAGTGTGAGATTGAGAGTAAGAGTAAGAGTGAGGTCGAGAGTGAGAGTGAGAGTGAGAGTGAGAGTAAGCGTGCGATAAGGAGTGGGATTAAGAGTGAGCGTGCGATTAGAAGTGAGATTGAGAGTGAGTGCTAGGGTGAGGCCGGGGGTAAGGGTCAAAGTGATAGTTAGAGTAAGAGTAAAAGTGAGAGTAAGAAAAAGCGTGAGAGTGAGTGCGTGAGAGTAAGTGAGTGGGAGTGAGATTGTGAGAGTGAGTTAGTGAAAGCAAGTGAGTGAGAGTGAGTGATTGAAAATAAGTGAGTGAGAGTCAGTGAGTGAGAGTGAGTTAGTAAGTGAGTGAGAAAAAGTGCGTAAAGGTGAGTGGGAGTGAGTGATTGAGTGAGAGTGAGTGATTGAGTGAGAGTGAGTTAGTAAGTAAGAGTGACTGATTGAGAGTAAGTGAGTAAGAGTAAGTGAGTGAGTGTTAGTGAGTGAGGATGAATGAGTTACAATGAGTGAGTAAGATCGCTTGACTGAGAGTTAGTAAGTGAGAGGAAGTTGGTGAGCAAGACTAAGTAAGTGAGAGTAAGTAAGTGAGAGTAAGTGAGTGGAAGTGATTGACTAAGAGTGAGTCTGTGACAGTAAGAGACTAAGAGTGAGCGCGTAAGGATAAGTAAGTGAGAGTAAGTGAGCGAGTGAGAGCGAGAAAGTGGGACGAAGACTGGGAGGGTAAAAAAGTGCGGGAGTGAGAAAGAGAAAGTGAGAGAGTGGGAGAGTAGGTGAGTGCGAGAGTGAGAAAAAGAGAGAGAGTGAGAAAGTGAGGGAGTAAGAGAGTAAGAGAATGAAAAAGTGAAAGAGTGATAGAAGAGAGTGTAAAAGTGAGAGAGTGAGAGCGCGAGAAAGTGGGAGAGTGAGAGAGAGGGAGAGTGAGAGAGTGAGAGAGTCAGAGAGTGAGAGAGTAAGAGAGTGAGAGAGTGAGAGAGTGGAAGAGTGAGAGAGTGAGAGAGTGAGAGAGTGAGAGAGTGAGAGAGTAAGAGAGTGAGAGAGTGAGAGAGTGAGAGAGTGAGAGAGTGAGAGAGTGAGAGAGTGAGAGAGTGAGAGAGTGAGAGAGTGAGAGAGTGAGAGAGTGAGAGAGTAAGAGAGTGAGATAGTGAGAGAGTGAGAAAGTGAGAGAGTAAAAGAGTGAGAGAGTGAAAGAGTGAGAGAGTGAGAGAGTGAGAAAGTGACAGAGCAAGAGAGTGAGAGAGTGAGAGAGTAAGAGAGTGAGAGAGTGAGAGAGTGAGAGAGTAAGAAAGTGAGAGAGTGAGACAGTTAGAGAGTGAAAGGCTAAGAGAGTGAGAGAGTGAGGGACTGAGAGAATGAGACAGTTAGAGAGCCAGAGAGTGAGAGGGTAAGAAAGTGAGAGAGTGAGAGAGTGAGAGATCGAGAGAGTGAGAGAGTGAGAGAGTGAGAGAGTGAGAGAGTGAGAGAGTGAGAGAGTGAGAGAGTGAGAGAGTGAGAGAGTGAGAGAGTGAGAGAGTGAGAGAGTGAGAGAGTGAGAGAGTGAGAGAGTGAGAGAGTGAGAGAGTGAGAGAGTGAGAGAGTAAGAGAGTGAGAGAGTGAGAGAGTGAGAGTGTGAGAAAGTGAGAGAGTGAGAGAGTGAGAGAGTGAGAGAGTGAGAGGATAAAGAGTGAGAGAATGAGAAAGTGAGAGAGTGAGAGAGTGAGAGAGTGAGAAAGTGAGAGAGCGAGAGAGTGAGAGAGTAAGAGAGTGAGAGAGTGAGAGAGTGAGAGAGTGAGAGAGTGAGAAAGTAAGAGATCGAGAGAGTGAGAGAGTGAGAGAGTGATAGAGTGAGAGAGTGAGAGAGTGAGAGAGTGAGAGAGTCAGAGAGTGAGAGAGTGAGAGAGTGAGAGAGTGAGAGTGAGAGGGTGAGAGAGTGAGAGAGTGAGAGAGTAAGAGAGTGAGAGAGTGAGAGAGTGGAAGAGTGAGAGAGTGAGGGAGTAATTGAGAGTGAGAGTGAGAGTGAGAGTGAAAGTGAGAGTGAGATTGAGAGTAAAAGTAAGAGTGGAAGTGAAAGTGAGTTTGGGAGAAAGAGTGAGAGTGGAAGCGAGAGTGATAGAAAGAGCAAGAGCGAGATCGAGAGTGAAAGCGAGAGTGACAGTGACAGTGACAGTGACAGTGACAGTGACAGTGACAGTGACAGTGACAGTGACAGTGACAGTTACGGTGACAGTGACAGTGACAGTGACAGTGAGGGTAAGAGTAAAAGTAAGAGTCAGAGTGAAACTGTGAGTGAGAGTTGAAGTGAGAGTGAGCGTGAGAGGATGAGTGACAGTGAGAGTGATAGTGAGAGTAAAAGTGAGAGTGCGAGCGAGACTGAAAGTGAGAGTGAGCTTCAGAGGAGAAGTGACAGTAAGAGTGGGAGTAAGAGTGAAAGTGAGAATGAGAGTGTGAGTGAGAGTGAGACTGAGAGTGAGAATGATAGTAAGAGTAAGAGGGAGAGTAAGGGTGAAGGTGAGTGTGAGTGTGAGAGTGAGTGTGAGTGTGAGTGTGAGTGTGGATGTGAGAGTGAGAGAGAGTGAGAGTGAGGGTAAGCGTGAGCGTGAAAGTGAGAGTTAGAGTGAGATTGAGGATGAGAGTGAGACTGAGATCGAGCGTGAGAGGGAAAGTGAGAGTAAAAGTGAGAGTAAGAGTGCGAGTGAGAGTGAGAGTGAGAGTGAGAGTGAAAGTGAAAGGGAGAGCTAGAGTGTGAGTGAGAGTGAGAGTGAGATTGAAAGTAGGAGTGAGTGTGAGAGTGGGAGTAAGAGTGATATTAGGAGTAAGATCGAGAGCGAGAGTAAGAGTGAGGTCGAGGGTGAGAGTGGGAGTGAGAGTGAGGGTGAGAGTGAGAGTAAGAGTGAGCTTGACATTAGGAGTGAGGGTGAGAGTGAGTGCTAGGGTAAGTCTGGGAGTGAGGCTAAAAGTGATAGTCAGAGTGAGAGTGAGAGCGAGAGTGAGAGTGAAAGTGAGGTCAAGAGTGAGAGTGAGAGTGAGAGTGAGAGTAAGAGTGAGCGTGAGATTAGGAGTGAGCGTGAGATTAAGTGCTAGGGTAAGGCTGGGAGTGAGGGTAAAAGTAATAGTCAGCGGGAGAGTAAAAGTAAGAGTGACAAAGAGAGTGAGAATGAGTGAATGAGAGTGAAAGAGTGAGAGTGAGTGAGCGGGAGTGAGTAAGTGAGAGTTAGTGAGTAAAAGCAAGTGAGTGAGAGTAAATGATTGAGAATGAGTCAGTGAGAGTCAGTGAGTAAGAGTGAGTAGGTAAGTGAGTGAGAGTAAGTGGGTAAATCGTAGTGAGAGTGAGAGTGAGTGATTAAGTGATAGTGAGTGTGTAAGATGGAGTGAGTGGGAATAAATGAGTTAGAGTGAGTAAGTCAGATCGAGTGACTAAGAGTGAGTAGGTGACCAAGGGTACGTGAGTGAGAGTAAGTGAGTAAGTAAGAGTGAGTAAGTGAGAGTTAGTGAGTGAGAGTGAGTGAGCGAGAGTAAATGATGAAGGTGAGTGAGCGATAGTGAGTGAGTGATAGTGACTGAAGAAGAGTGCGTGAGTGCGTAGAAGTGAGTGAGTAAGAGTGAGTGAGTGAAAGTAAGTAGGTGGAAATGAGTGACTTAGAGTGAGTCTGTGACAGTAAGTGACTTAGAGTGAGCGCGTAAGAATAAGTGAGTGAGAGTGAGTGAGCGAGTGAGAGCGAGAGAGTGAGACGAAGACTAAGAGGGTAAAAAAGTGCGGGAGTGAGAAAGAGTAAGTAAGAAAGTGGGAAAGTGGGTGAGTGCGAGAGTGAGAGAGTGAGAGAGTGAGAGAGTGAAGGGGTGAGAGAGTAAGAGAATGAGAGAGTGAAAGAGTGATAGAAGAGAGTGAGAGAGTAAGAGAGTGAGAGAGCGAGAAAGTGAGAGAGTGAGAAAGTGAGAGAGTAAGAGAGTGAGAAAGTGAGAGAGTGAGAGAGTGAGAAAGTGAGAGAGTGAGAGAGTGAGAGAGTGAAAGAGTGAGAGAGTGAGAGAGGGAACAAGTGAGAGAGTGAGAGAGTGAGAGAGTGAAAGACTGAGAGAATGAGAGAGGGAGAGAATGAGAAAGTGAGACAGTGAGAGAGTGAGAGAGTGAGAGGGTAAAACAGTGAGAGAGTAACAGAGTGAGAGAGTGAGAGGGTGAGAGAGTGGGAAAGTGAGAGGCTGAGAGATTGAGAGAGTGAGAGAGTGAGAGAGTGTGAGCGTGAGAGAGTAAGAGAGTGAGAGAGTGAGAGAGTGAGAGAGTGAGAGAGTGAGGGAGTGAGAGAGTGAGAGAGTGAGAGAGTGAGAGAGTGAGAGAGTGAGAGAGTGAGAGAGTGAGAGAGTGAAAGAGTGAGAGAGTGAGAGAGTGAGAGAGTGAGAGAGTGAGAGAGTGAGAGAGTGAGAGAGTGAGAGAGTGAGAGAGTGAGAGAGTGAGAGAGTGAGAGAGTGAGAGAGTGAGAAAAAAGTGAGGGAGTGAGAGAGTAAGTGAGGGTGAGAGTGAAAGTGAGCGTGAGAGAAAAAGTGATAGTGAGTGTGAGAGTCGGATCGAGAGTGAGATTGAGAGTGAGAGCGAAAGTGAGAGTAAGAGTGAGGTCGACAGTGAGATTGAGAGTGAGAGTGAGGGTGAGAGTGAGGGTGAGAGTGAGGGTGAGAGTGAGGGTGAGAGTGAGCGTGAGATTAGAAGTGAGAAAGAGAGTGAGTGCTAGGGTGAGGCAGGAAGTAAGGGTAAAAGTGATAGTCAGAGTGAGAGTGAGAGTGAGAGTCAGCGTGAGATTAGGAGTGAGAGTGAGAGTGAGTGCTAGGGGGAGGCTGGGAGTGAGGGTAAAAGTGATAGTCAGAGTGGGACTGAGAGTGAGAGTGAAAGTGAAAGTGAAAGTGAGAGCTAGAGTGAGAGTGAGAGTGAAAGTGACAGTGGGAGTGGGTGTGAGAGTAGAAGTAAGTGTGAGATTGAGAGTAAGAGTAAGAGTGAGGTCGAGAGTGAGAGTGAGAGTGAGAGTGAGAGTGAGCGTGCGATAAGGAGTGGGATTAAGAGTAAGCGTGCGATTAGAAGTGAGATTGAGAGTGAGTGCTAGGGTGAGGCCGGGGGTAAGGGTCAAAGTGATAGTTAGAGTAAGAGTAAAAGTGAGAGTAAGAAAAAGCGTGAGAGTGAGTGAGTGAGAGTAAGTGAGTGGGAGTGAGTTTGTGAGAGTGAGTTAGTGAAAGCAAGTGAGTGAGAGTGAGTGATTGGAAATGAGTGAGTGAGAGTCAGTGAGTGAGAGTGAGTTAGTAAGTGAGTGAGAAAAAGTGCGTAAAGGTTAGTGGGAGTGAGTTATTGAGTGAGAGTGAGTGATTGAGTGAGAGTGAGTTAGTAAGTAAGAGTGACTGATTGAGAGTAAGTGAGTAAGAGTAAGTGAGTGAGTGTTAGTGAGTGAGGATGAATAAGTTACAATGAGTGAGTAAGATCGCTTGACTGAGAGTTAGTAAGTGAAAGGGAGTTGGTGAGCAAGACTAAGTGAGTGAGAGTAAGTAAGTGAGAGTAAGTGAGTGGAAGTGATTGACTAAGAGTGAGTCTGTGACAGTAAGGGACTAAGAGTGAGCGCGTAAGAATAAGTAAGTGAGAGTAAGTGAGCGAGTGAGAGCGAGAAAGTGAGACGAAGACTGGGAGGGTAAAAAAGTGCGGGAGTGAGAAAGAGAAAGTAAGAGAGTGGGAGAGTAGGTGAGTGCGAGAGTGAGAAAAAGAGAGAGAGTGAGAAAGTGAGGGAGTGAGAGAGTAAGAGAATGAGAACGTGAAAGAGTGATAGAAGAGAGTGTAAGAGTGAGAGAGTGAGAGCGCGAGAAAGTGGGAGAGTGAGAGAGAGAGAGAGAGAGTGAGAGAGTGAGAGAGTCAGAGAGTGAGAGAGTAAGAGAGTGAGAGAGTGAGAGAGTGGAAGAGTGAGAGAGTGAGAGAGTGAGAGAGTGAGAGAGTGAGAGAGTAAGAGAGTAAGAGAGTGAGAGAGTGAGAGAGTGAGAGTGAGAGAGTGAGAGGATAAAGAGTGAGAGAGTGAGAAAGTGAGAGAGTGAGAGAGTGAGAGAGTGAGAAAGTAAGAGAGTGAGAGAGTGAGAGAGTGAGAGAGTGAGAGAGTGAGAGATTGAGAGAGTGAGAGAGTGAGAGAGTGAGAGAGTGAGAGAGTGAGAGAGTGAAAGAGTGAGAGAGTGAGGGAGTGAGAGAGTGAGAGAGTGAGAGAGTGAGAGAGTGAGAGAGTGAGAGAGTGAGAGAGTGAGAGAGTGAGAGAGTGAGAGAGTGAGAGAGTGAGAGAGTGAAAGAGTGAGAGAGTGAGGGAGTAAGTGAGAGTGAGAGTGAGAGTGAAAGTGAAAGTGAGAGTGAGATTGAGAGTAAAAGTAAGAATGGAAGTGAAAGTGAGTTTGGGAGAGAGAGTGAGAGTGGAAGCGAAAGTGAGAGGAAGAGCGAGAGCGAGATCGAGAGTGAAAGCGAGAGTGACAGTGACAGTGACAGTGACAGTGACAGTGACAGTGACAGTGACAGTGACAGTTACGGTGACAGTGACAGTGACAGTGACAGTGAGGGTAAGAGTAAAAGTGAGAGTCAGAGTGAAACTGTGAGTGAGAGTCAAAGTGAGAGTGAGCGTGAGAGGATGAGTGACAGTGAGAGTGATAGTGAGAGTAAAAGTGAGAGTGCGAGCGAGAGTGAAAGTGAGAGTGAGCTTCAGAGGAGAAGTGACAGTAAGAGTGGGAGTAAGAGTGAGAGTAAGAATGAGAGTGTGTGAGAGTGAGACTGAGAGTGAGAATAATAGTAAGAGTAAGAGGGAGAGTAAGGGTGAGTGTGAGTGTGAGTGTGAGAGTGAGTGTGAGTGTGAGTGTGAGTGTGGATGTGAGAGTGAGAGAGTGTGAGTGAGGGTAAGCGTGAGCGTGAGAGTGAAAGTTAGAGTGAGATTGAGAGTGAGAGTGAGACTGAGATCGAGAGTGAGAGGGAAAGTGAGAGTAAGAGTGAGAGTAAGAGTGCAAGTGAGAGTGAGAGTGAGAGTGAGAGTGAAAGTGAAAGTGAAAGCTAGAGTGTGAGTGAGAGTGAGAGTGAGAGTGAAAGTAGGAGTGAGTGTGAGAGTGGGAGTAAGAATGATATTGAGAGTAAGATCGAGAGCGAGAGTAAGAGTGAGGTCGAGAGTGAGAGTGAGAGTTAAAGTAAGAGTGTGAGTGAGAGTTAGAGTAAGAGTAAGCGTGAGAGGATGAGTGACAGTGAGAGTGATAGTGAGAGTAAAAGTGAGAGTGTGAGCGAGAGTGAAAGTGAGAGTCAGCTTCAGCGGAGAAGTGACAGTGAGAGTGAGAGTAAGGGTGAGAGTAAGAATGAGAGTGTGAGTGAGAGTGAGATTGAGAGTGAAAATAAGAGTTAGAGTAAGAGGGAGAGTGAGGGTGAGTGTGAGTGTGAGAGTGAGTGTGAGTGTGAGTGTGAGTGTGAGAGTGAGAGAGAGTGAGAGTGAGGGTAAGCGTGAGCGTGAGAGTGAGAGTTAGAGTAAGATTGAGAGTGAGAGTGAGACTGAGATCGAGAGTGAGAGTGAAAGTGAGAGTGAGAGTGAGAGTAAGAGTGCGAGTGCGAGTGAGAGTGAGAGTGAGAGTGAGAGTGAAAGTGAAAGTGAGAGCTAGAGTGTGAGTGAGAGTGAGAGTGAGAGTGAGAGTGAGAGTGAAAGTGGGAGTGAGTGTGAGAGTGGGAGTAAGAGTGATATTGAGAGTGAGAGCGAGAGCGAGAGTAAGAGTGAGGTCGAGCGTGAGAGTGAGAGTTAGAATAAGAGTGTGAGTGAGAGTTAGAGTGAGAGTGAGCGTGAGAGGATGAGTGACAGTGAGAGTGATAGTGAGAGTAAAAGTGAGAGTGTGAGCGAGAGTGAAAGTGAGAGTGAGCTTCAGAGGAGAAGTGAGAGTGAGAGTGAGAGTGAGAGTGAGAGTGAGAGTGAGAGTGAGAGTGAGAGTGAGAGTGAGAGTGAGAGTGAGAGTGAGAGTGAGAGTGAGAGTAGGAGTCAGAGTGAGTGTAAGTGCGAGTGTGATCGTGAGTGTCAGTGTGAGTGACAGTGAGAGTGAGAGTGAGAATAAGAGTAAGAGTAAGAGGGAGAGTGAGGGTGAGTGTGAGTGTGAGTGTGAGAGTTAGAGTGAGATTGAGAGTGAGAGTGAGACTGAGATCGAGAGTGAGAGTGAAAGTGAGAGTGAGAGTGAGAGTAAGAGTGCGAGTGAGAGTGAGAGTGAGAGTGAAAGTGAAAGTGAGAGCTAGAGTGAGAGTGAGAGTGAGAGTGAAAGTGAAAGTGAGAGCTAGAGTGAGAGTGAGAGTGAGAGTGAGAGTGAGAGTGAAAGTGGGAGTGAGTGTGAGAGTCGGAGTAAGAGTGATATTGAGAGTGAGAGCGAGAGCGAGAGTAAGAGTGAGGTCGAGAGTGAGAGTGACAGTTAGAGTGAGAGTGAGCGTGAGATTGAGAGTAAGATTTTTTTTTACTAAAATTTCATAGTGGATGGAAATGCTTAGTGCACACCGACGTGTTGATATTTTCGGTAGTGTTGGACTCCTCCATTAATCTGTTGTGTTCAATGGCCCTACCCACTAAAACCACCCACTGTGTTGTCTTTCGACAGGGCCGGCCCTGCTTTCGTAATACTACGGACCCATGGGATTTGCTAGACGACAGTGCTCCTCGCTTTGGCTCGTATGTGCGAATTCCCGTGCAATTGTTTTCACCTTTGTTGCTGTGTTTACTTTAGCGGCCAATGGGCGTGCCTGCTTACAGCCCCGCTTGCTCCTCTTGCTTCTTCTTCCGTAAAACATTTTCTACAAACGATGCTGTTGCTTTCCAGTTTAGCTCGTTTTGGCACATCAGCTGCACGATCGTCCCTGGCATCATAGCCTCGCCTAGCGTTGTTTCTAGCGATAACCGTTCGATCCTCCAGCGGTCCCACACGAAAAACGTGTACTTTACCGTATCCTCGATGTGTGCGCAGTAATCGCAATATGGCGTTGGCTTGCAGTTCATATGGTGAAGGAACGAGTTAAAGTGTCCGTGCCCAGTGAAGAACTGTGTGAGGTAGTAATTCACCTCGCCTGCAGCTCTGTTGGTCCACGGGACCACTTCGCGTATCAGCCTTGCCGTCCACCTCCCAGTCGTGACATTCTCCCACCTCTGTCGCCAGGCTAGTAAGGTTTGTCTCCTCTCGCGATTCTTAGCTTCGTCGCGGTTCACCTGCCGAGACGATTCGTACACCCTCTTGCGCTCATCAGCCAGGAGATCGATCGGGATGATCTCTGCGATCACCAGCACCGCTGCCTCCGACACAGTACGGTATGCAGTGGCGATGCGCAGGGCTCCCCTACGCTGCACTGCAGCCATAACCCGTCGATGTTTTTCTACCTTCATAGAGTCCGCCGAAATCTCCGCATCGTAGAGCATCTTCTAGTGAGCCACACTCATGAGGATCCTTCTCTTGCTTGCTGATGGGCCGTTAACGTTCGGCATAAGACGCGACAACGCCGTTACAGTTTTTGCAGCCCTGCCCGCAGCCTGCCTAATGTGCGCTCCGAATGTCAGCTTACCGTCTATCGTTAGCCCCAGGTATTTGACCGCATTCGAAGCCAGGACGTGCTCGTTGCCGATCTTGAACCTCAGAGGTCCAGGCATTATTTTCTGCCTCGTGAGGACCACTACTTCCGTTTTGCTAGCAGCTCGTTCAAGCCCATGGTCTTCTAGCCATCCCCTTGCTATATGAACTACGTGGGCGACCTGCTGCCGGGCCTGGTCGGGGTTACGCGCCTCGATCACGGCCGCTACGTCGTCAGCAAACCTCACGAGTTTGGCGTATTCCGGCAGCTCCATCCGGAGTATGCCATTATACATGATGTTCCACAGGTCGGGGCCCAGCGCCGAGCCCTGCGCAACTCCTCCCGTGACTTTTTTCCGTCGATTTCCTTCGGTGGTCTCGTACAAGCTCTCTGTCATCGAGATAATCTTCGATTATTCTGCGAAGATACGTGGGAGCGCCAAAGCGGTGCTCCAGCGCGTCAAGTATTTTCGTCCACCTGGCCGAGTTAAATGCGTTCTTGACGTCAAGGGTGACCAAAATGCACGCTTTTCGGGACCTGGAGTTTCCCTCCCATGCCTTGTAGGCCGCTCTCACGGCTTCCTCGATCGCGCCAACCGTTGAGTGCCCTATTCTGAAGCCGTGTTGACTGTCCGCTAAGCCACCGGCTTCCTCAGCCGCTGTTCGGAGCCGTGCGCTCACCATCTTCTCGAGGACTTTTCCCGCGTTGTCGAGCATGCACAGGGGCCTGAACGACGCTGGAGTGGTCGGGGGACCTTTACCTTTATCCAGCAGGACTAGCCTCTGGACCTTCCATCTTTTTCCGAACACCCCTGCGATGAGACATGCGTTGTACATGTTCAACAACAGGTGTGGGCGTTCTTTAGCGATTTCGTTGATAACTTCGACTGGAATGCCATCGGGGCCAACTGCTTTGCGGTTGCCCATTGAGTTGGACGCAGTCTGGAGTTCTTCTATAGTAAAGGGTGGCACCCGATCAGCCACGATATGCGCTGCTCCCTCGGCTCTTCGGGGGTGGTCTGGGAAGAGCGCGGCGACGATTCTGCACATCGAACACGGGTCTCCTGGTGGTTCCGGAGCCAGCCCCACAAGGCGTCTGGTCACGACCTGGTACCCTCGGCCCCTGGTCGACCTCTTGGCAAAGAGTTCTCCAGCATGCCCGCTACTGGCTTTGATGGCCCTTGCCAAGCGCTTTTTGCTGCCACGTACAGCTCTTGGTTTGGGTCAAGGTCCCCTCTTCGCCTCGCTCGTTGTGCTTGCTTCTCGCAGAAAATGCTATCCTCCTCAACTCCGCAATCTCGTCAGTCCACCAATACTGGGGCTTCCGCCGACGGCTGCCTCCGCGTTTAGGCGTAGATGCGGTACATGCTTCCGTGATGAGCCGCGTTGTCTTTTTTATCAGATTCTCGGCGCCTCTTCTCGATATCGATTCCGGGTACTCCGCCTCCAGGCAGAGCCCACTCGCTTGCGATAGCTTGGCGAGAAGTGCCTGTCGGTTGAGCTTCGTTACATTCCAGCCTATTGACCCTGTTGTGGGTCACCGTGGTTTTACCTGAGCAGACTAAAGGTTATGTACTGGTGGTCGCTTCCAGTAAGCTCCTCCAGCACTCGCCATTCCCTGATCCTCTCGGCAATTCTAGGAGTAGCCAACGTAATGTCGATAATCGATCCACGGCACCCTGCTCTTCGGAACGTAAGGGTGCTCCCAGAGTTCAGGATGATGAGACCTGTGCAAGCCGCCATTTCGACTACGGCCCTGCCCGTACTGCAGGCCCAGTCCATTTCCCATTCCTGAGCCTTGGCATTGAAATCGCCTGCCACGACAGTGCGTCTATGTCTCGAATGCAGTCTTCGAGCTCTTCGGGTTTTGTCCGAAAATCCGCCATTCCCTCACTGGGAGTGAGGGAATGGCGGATAAGTACGCACTCCTGACGCTCAAGTACCGCACTCCTGCACTTTGGACCCATACACAGCCGTGTCCCTTTCCTGTAGCACTAAAGGGGAAATTTTGAGATTGAGAGAAGTGAGATTGAGATTGGGAGTGAGAGTGAGTGTGAGAGTAAGAGTGAGACTGAGAGCGAGAGCGAAAGCGAGAGCGAGAGCAAGAGCGAGAGTAAGAGTGAGAGTGAGACTGAGAGCGCGAGCGAGAGCAAGAGCAAGAGCAAGAGCGAGAGTGAGAGTGAGAGTGAGAGTGAGAGTGAGAGTGAGAGTGAGAGTGAGTTTGCAAGTGTGAGTGAGAGTCAGAAAGACAGTGAGAGCAAGAGTGGGAGCAAGAGTGAGAGTGAGAGTAAGCGTGAGAGTAAGAGTGAGAGTGCGAGTGAGAGTGAGAGTGAGAGTGAGAATGAGAGTGAGAGTGAGAGTGAGAGTGAGAGTAAGAGTGAGAGTGAGAGTGAGAGTGAGAGTGAGAGTGAGAGTGAGAGTGAGTGAGTGGGAGTAAGTAAGTGAGAGTAAGTAAGTAAGAGTGAGTGACTGAAAGCAAGTGAGTGAGAGTGAGTAATTGAGAGTAAGTAAGTGAGAGTGAGTAAGTGAAAGTCAGTGAGTAAGTGAGTGAGAGTGAGTAAGTAAAAGTGAGTGAGAGTGAGTGATTGAGTGAGAGTGGGTGAGTAAGTGAGAGTCACTGACTGAGAGTGGGTGAGTGAGAGTAAGTGAGTGAGAGTGAGTGAGTAAGAGTAAGTAGGTGAGAGAGAATGAGTGAGTGAGAGTGAGTGAGTGAAAGTAAGTGAGTGAGATTGAGTGACTGAGAGTGAGTGACTGACAGTAAGTAAGTGAGAGTGAGCGCGTGAGAGTGAGTGAGTGGGAGTGAGTGAGCGAGTGAGAGTGAGAGAGTGAAAGAAAGACTGGGAGAGTAAGAGAGTGAGGGAGTGAGAGAGTCAGAGAGTGAGAGAGTGGGAGAGTGAGAGAGTCAGAGAGTGAGAGAGTGGGAGAGTGAGAGAGTGAGAGAGTGAGAGAGCGAGAGAGTGAGAGAGTGAGATAGTGAGAGAGTGAGAGAGTGAGAGGGTGAGAGAGTGAGAGAGTGAGAGAGTGACAGACTGAGTGAGTGACAGAGTAAGAGAGTGGGAGAGTGAGGGAGTAAGAGAGTCAGAGAGTGAGAGATCGAGAGAGTGATTTGCAAGTTTCAACTCGCAGCTTGTTTCATTTCTAATCGATCATAGTATTCGATATTCGAATATCATTTTAACTTAAAAACTCTTCAGGAACTGAAAATTATGAGAAAGCAATTCGCAAGTTTCAACTTGCAGCTTTGTTTATTTCTAATCGATCATAGTATTCGATATTCGAATCGTAGTTGAACTGAAAAACTGACTAGGAACTAAAAAAGATTTCAGAATTGCAAATATTGCGTCCACGTCGCGAGTTCTGATTCAATCAGAGCAGCTCTCTCATTCTACTGTTTATTGACACTAGACCGTATATAAAAAATTGAAGTTTTCTGAAATTTTAACGCGTCGTTTAATGTATGCCAAATTTAGTCACGAATAGAGGTAAACGTTAGCTTATGCACGTCTATAAATTTCAGCACGGTCCGTAAATTATTTTTAAATTTGCAAAAATTCGAACTTCAAAATTTCGAATTGGTCTGAAATGCAATTCGTTTGGCCGATCCTCGCTAAATTTAATATGTATCACAGCTCAATGACATTCCATTGTTGTAGAGAATTGAGGTTCGATCGGTTCGAGTTGACTGCAAAGGAAGCGACAAAGGTCATTTTTGGAAAAATTCAAAATATCATAAAATCCGAACTTTTCGACGGATTCAGCTTAAATGCAACACCAAACATCCTTGGGTATAACTCTATATTTAAAGAACAATTTAGACAAATATCTTAAAATTTGCGGATGCTACAGTCGTAACAGAAATTTTTTAAAAAATTCGAAGCGCTGTAAAGCTTGAACGGATGCGCCGATTATAGCAAAAATTACGGACGACATAGAGAGATTGTATGGCACTACAAGTATGCAAAATCTGAGCGCTGTAGCTTGAGCCGTTCTCGAGTTATAGACGTTTGAGATCTGGAGGGTCGACCCACACACACGCACACACACACACACACACACACACGCGCGCACAAACTCACGCACGCACACGCACACGCACACGCACACGCACACGCACACGCACACGCACACGCACACGCATATTTCGCTAAAAATAGGCTTAAATGAACCCCATGACCTCGAAACGCGAAGATCTGAAAAAAAAAACGATTCTCGATTTTCGGGGTCATCACAATAACATCCCTATGAACGGGAAGTTAACCCTTTCACGGTAACGCTTTTCTACTCCCTTTAACGGTAGCGGTGGGTCGAATCGACTCAAAGCCCTACGAAACAGAAAAAAGCATCTAAAAAATCTGACAAAATTCTTTCGTGCTGCTCAGGGTTTCTACTTTACGATAAAAATTCAAGATATGAAGTTTCTGCAATTCATTTATAATATAATAAACAATAAACAAGCAAACTCTGAGAAAAAAGTATTCCTGTTCAAAAATTCATAACTCAAAGACAAATTATCGTATCAACATTTAAAAAAAGGAAATCAAAGCTGAAGAGTGTGCCTTTCAAGATAAAAACACTACACATTGATACAATAAAACCTTGATTCATATCTGGAAATATGAATTTTTCGAGGTGTGAATTTGGAGGTTTTTGGTAAAGGCTATACACATTTTTTTATCAATCTATGCATTCAGTCTTAAAATCGTAAAAATTCGATGTCTTATCCCCCAAAAGCTGTTCTACAACGATTAATGCATACCGCACTGCGAACAAAGTTTTTTCCGGTGGTCATCGCAGAGTGGTAGTCGAACACCTAAGCGCAAACTCATTTTTGTTTCTGCACCAGGTAACATGTTTTTTCTTCGATATACAGTGAAAATAGACTTCAAATAACATAAAAACTACCAAAAAAATGTAAAACTTCCCTGGATCGCTGATCGTCAATTTTCGACCGTTAACGGTAAACGTGGGTCGAATCTACTCAACGGGAACTTGATCTGGTCGCTGCAGAGCACCAAGTTGGCTCCGAAATAAAAACGATTGAATGTGACGTTTTCATTTTAGAACGCGTTCTCTACCTGTATTGCTCTCAGTTGATCTCTTCAGGCAGGCTGACTGGTCCTCAGTGATCGTAACCTGTGAAGACTGTGATGACAGCGATATGTCAGCGAATAGTCGCGTCTAATCTGACAAGCTATGAACACTGAAAAGTGGGCGACAGCTCTTAAAACGATTTTGGCGAAAAATGTCGGAAACACGATTTTAATCATGAAAATAATTCGATATCTCCCGCATAACAGCACTTACAGTACTGGTGTTGGTCCGAATCGGAATATAAAAAAATAACGCATCTAACTGCAATGAAACACTTATGAATAGCGCGGTGTATCTATAAAGATATTCTAAAGCGCGGTTACAGCTCGGTTCACAAAATAAGAGAGTGCGGTCGCGTCTTGAGAGGAGCTCGATAAGGTAGGTAACTGAGTAGGTAACGGTAAATGTACTTGGCTCGGGACGCAAAGTGACAAACGTACAAAGTGGGAAGAATCAACGCACCAGACCTGTAGTGTAGATGTCGTAGACTACGCGTCGCCTTCGACAGAATCTTTGGACATCTCTACTTGCAGCAGCGCTGCGTTGTCATGTCGCTGCGAAACGGTGTGACGTCACGAATCAGTTGGCGGAAACCGAATATTGAACTTTAACTTGCAAATACACAATTACTATACGGTGAACCATTCTCAATTATGCTATGATGTTCAAAATTATATGCTAATTCTAGTAGTAGGTTTCTTTCAAAGGGTTAAGGAGGCTCTGTCATGTACACCTCACCACCTAAAAAAATTATTTTCAAGAATATCATGGATAAACTTTGCATACGTGAATATGGGTATATTCACGTATGCAAAGTTTTAGATAAGGTTAACGACTAAATAAGAGAGAGAAAAATAGTTAAACGTGATTTTTAACGCAGGGGTTATGGAAGAGGCACCCTCAAAGGACTTGTATCAAGTGATATTTCTGCACTCACACAACAGGTATTGATGAAAAAACTACAGTAACCTTGGTTAGGTTATGAAGATTCCAACTGTAATGAAATAGTTTTAAGTTCTAGACTCATTTAAAAAGATATTCAGTGTAGAAATGTCAGCATATTGTAACGGTCGTTACCCCCTCTCCTGGGCACGCGTTGGATCATGTGATCGATCATCGATAACGCGGCCGAAAATGGGCCAATCGAGGACCTGTGGCCTCAGATTTGCCTTGTAAGGCATTTCACCTCACCCCAGTCGCCCGGCCCGCGTGGTCGGTGCCACACGTTCGTGGAATGCATAAACCATGGAAATATAGATCGTGCGCAAATTCGCCAAAAGCACCTGTTGGATAATAAAAATGTGGAAACGAAAAAGATATCGTTGTGGGTGGCTGGGCCCCGTGGAACATTTGGTAGAACGTAATAAATGGAATAATAAAAATCATGGACCGTGTAAAATTGAATATAATTTAATAAAATGTAAAAGGATTGACTTGTGGATTGACTGGCAACTCTCAAGGACAATGAGTAAGAAAATGATAAATGAAATAATAAAAATCATGGACGGTGTGAAATTGAATATAATTTAATAAAATGTTAAAGTATTGATTTGTGGATTGACTGGCGACTCTCAAGGACAATGAGTAATGAGAATTGAATAATAATAATGCGGACTGAAATTATAATAATAAAATAAAATCGAATATAATATTGAATTCATGATGAAATAAAATCAAGAATAATAATAAATTAATGATCGAAATTAAATATGTGAATAATAAATGTAATTGCAAGGAAATCCTTTTACCATGTAAAAGGATTGATTTGTGGAACCAGACCGGCGTCTAAGTAGGCTAATGGATAACGATAATGGAATGACTAATTGACCTGTTGAAATACGAATTGAATTTTACCGATGTTTATCTATATATATAAAAGGAAGTCGGGTTTGTTACACCACTTATGACTCGAGAACGGCTGGACCGATTTTGATGATCTTTGTTCCGTTGGATTCGTCTCCACCCCGAATAGCAGTATAACGATTGAAATATTTGAAAAATTGAAATTTAAAAAAAATTGAAATTTTTTAAATTTAATTTTTTTTCTCTATTTCGAAATTAATCTTGATGAGTATTCCATGCCAAATTGTGAGAAGTATCGAGTTTTATTTTAAAACTCCCTGAAAACGGGTGAAAACGGGAGTTATGTGTTCCGTCGAGTACCCGCGAAAGACCGATTCCTTCCTCACGAAATGGTACCCAAACGGCTTATCTTCTGCAGACACATTTTCGCATCGGTTTCGGTGGTCACACAGATGCTATATCAATCATTATATTCCTGCTCTTTGTTTCGTTGGATTTGTCTCCACCCCGAATAGCAGACACACAATCGTCGACGTCGTCGCAATCGTCGTAATCGTCCGAAGACAGATTAAATCTGACACGGACGGGTTTATTCGGTTGCACCCGTGGCCGTGCAATTGCTGCGACGTTGATGGGTCCGCTGTCCGTCGAGCGCGTTCCGTCGGCGGAGAGCTATCGTCCCCTCCTTGATCCGCCGCTGGTGGGCCTGCACAAAGGCGGGGGGGACGGGTAGCGTCACGAGCAACCGGGGGGCGAGCGTCGGTGGACGCCGCAACCGGTCCGCCCGGTGGCGTGGACGGAGGGTGTCACGAGCGACCCGGGCGAGCGTCGAAAGACGCCGCGGCCGGCCAGCCCTGTGACGAGGAGGTAAGGCGGGTTGCCGGGTGCTAGGCGCCACAAGCAACCGGGGCGAGAGTTCGGTGACGCCGCGGCCGGCCGGCCCGGTGACGAGGAGGTAAGGAGGGTCCGTGGGTAGCAGACGCCACGAGCAGCCGGGGCGAGCCCTCGGTGACGCCGCAGCCGGCCGGCCCAGTGACGAGGAGATAAGGAGGGTCTGTGGGTAGCAGGCGCCACGAGCAACCGGCGCGAGCGTTCGGTGACGCCGCGGCCGGCCGGCCCAGTGACGAGGAGGTAAGGAGGATCTGCGGACAGCAGGTGCCACGAGCAACCGGGGCGAGCGTTCGGTGACGCCGCGGCCGGCCAGCTCGGTGGCAAGGAGGTTCAGCGGGGCTACAGGCAACAGGGGCGAGCGTTCAGTGACGCCGCGTCCTGCCAGCCTAGTAGTCCGTCCGGAAAATATGAGACTGTGGAATCTCTGTTGAGATAACTCCCGTAAATGGGTGTTTATTCAGTCAAGAGAAGTCTGATTTATCGATTACATGTTCGGGTTTATATACACTTGTCTGATCCCTATCGACTGCGCGAACGGTGGGCGCTGCTCGCCATCCGGCGGCTGAGATGTGAATTAGGTGCCGCGTTCGGCGTCGCAGTGAGCCGCGGACGGCGCTGCCGGTGTCTCGCTGGTGCTATGGAGTGCGTGTGCAAGTGTGTGTGTGTGTGTATGTGTAGGTGGCTTAAATATCCGAGATTTACAATATATGCGCGGGTATATGTGTATGTATATGTATATATATATATATATATATATATATATATATATATATATATATTGTAACGTCTTTTTCCGGGACGTATACAAAAACGCCTCCTCGGCCGGTATATTTGATATTTAATAAAAAATATTTGGGCGCCAGCCACGCTTATAGCGTGACCCGACCGGGAAAGAAAAATAAATTTTCAAGGTGTTAATTGGAGAGACGTGTGGGGGTTTGCTCGACTAGACCGCAGCCATCACACGGGTAGAGGGGCGGTTCGGGAAAATGTGATTTTTGGCGGGGATTTGAGTGAGATCGAAACAAATGAAAATTATTGCGCACACACACGAACACTACGAAACTTCAGGGAATTTTCACGGTGAATTTATTTTCCACAAAAAAATACAAAAATATAATAATTCACCTCGCGATTTTCATGGACGACAAATGACTATTTCCCTGCTATAATCGGTCGCCACTACTCTGTCCGCAGCGCCGATTCCCTATTCGAAACGTTTCCAAAAATAACATACAAAAAAAACACATACAGAACAAACGACTTCGCGAACGCGGAACTAAAACGCGAATTGTTTCTTTCTCGAGGGACCCTACTATCTTATGCTATCGCAAATATCGCACGCGCTTTACAAGTCACACACGACGTAACCCCGGCGATCGGATACAAAAACTAGAGAGAGACACGCACCAAAAACCAAAACGAAACTTGCGTGATCCGGTAATGGAAATTGTGAACCACGAAAAATAATGACCGAACGGCGTTGCCACGGGAAAGATCTTACCCTGATTTTCCAATGGGCTTCGTTGGCCTGGTTCCTGGGTTTATTTCCGGGACTCGTTGCTTTCAAACCGGATACTCTCGTACAAAACCAAAAACCAAGTCGCCGGGACTAACGATTCGCGAAGAACAAAAATCAACCTGCGGGGACCAACGATTCGCGAAGAATGCCCCGTAACGACTGCCCGCGTTACGCGGACCGGCTACTTGCCCCCCACTCTTTTTCTAAAATATTTTCGAAGTCCGGGAGCTGCTGTCGCCTACCGTCAAATTTTGCATCTAATTACGCTCAGGACTATTACTATATCGATCACGAGTCCTCGCCGTTGTGCTCATCCCCGATCATTCCTTGTCCGTCGGGGAATATTGACAACTTCCAATCTTCGTTCCTCGATTGGTTCTCGACGGGAAATAAATGGACCGGGAATCATGTCCATTGGTTGTTACGATAATCGTCTCCGTCTTCCTCGAGATTTCGTCGCCGTTACATAAAAAAAATATATAAAAAATTATGAATAATATTTCTTAATATTTCTCGTTGCCCTGACGAACGTGCTCGATATTGGCCGAGGGATCGGAGAATTAGCCAGAAAAAGCCGGATATTTAGAGGCATCATTGTAACGCTCAAAATAAGCGTTACAATATATATATATATATATATATATATATATATATATATATATATATATATATATATATATATATATAACTGACACGAATTCGATTTGTTATATGCGAGATATATACATATATATATATATATATACATATATATATATATATATATATGTATATATCTCGCATATAACAAATCGAATTCGTGTCAGTTCAGGGAATCCAGATCCCGACGTAAATAAGGAGATTTACAACCAGGCTTTGCTTTCGATCGAAGACAGGTGTTACCTCATGTGTGGCAATTTATTGGTCAAGTTAGGAATGCCAGCGGCAAATCGTGAAATGGACGACGCTTCTGATCGAGAATTAAAACGTGAACGTGAATACGATCGGGATGCATTGAACCAATCAGTTCGAACGAATGTACCGCTCTTAAGCCCTCAACAAAAGGACGTGCATGATACGTTAATGAAGACAATTGATGATGGAAATGGTGGATTATTTTTCCATGATGCGCCCGGTGAAACTGGAAAGACATTCCTCATGCCATTGATTTTAGCCACTGTTCGTGTGAGATCAGAAATTGCCGTAGCAGATGCTTCTTCTGGGATAGCGTTTACGTTGCTAGAAGGATGCGGAACGGCTCATTCAGCGTTGAAAGTGCCGTTGAACCTTAAAACGATTGGAACACCGACATCCAACATTTTGAAACACGCAGCAATGGCCAAAGTTTTAGTAACAAGTATAATCATTATCTGGAATGAATGCACAATGGCGCACAAACACGCATTGGAAGCACTTAATCGAACGATGAAAGATCTGCGCAATGACTCAAGATGTTTTGGAGGCGCAATGATTCTACTGTCTGGCGATTCCCGTCAAACACTACCAATCATTCCAAGATCGACCGCTGCAGACGAAATAAACGCTTGCTTAAAATCATCGACTCTGTGGCGCTATGTAAAGACACTTAAGCTGACCACAAACATGCGAGTTTCAATGCTAACCCATCCATCTGCCGAACATTCCTCCAAGCAATTGCTGAGTATCGGTAATGGCCGTATGCCTATCGACGAATCCACCGGATTGATTTCGTTTCTGCAGAATTTTTGCAATTTTGTATCAACGACGGACGAGCTTATTAACAAAGTGTTTCCAAACATCATTGGTAACCACGAAAATCTCAATTGGTTAAGTGAACGAGCAATTCTTGCGGCAACGAACAAAGATCCCACGTAGGATTTGCCGAGTCAACGGATGCGGCCAACATTCGGGCCACTATCGGTATGCCGAATCTCGGTAAGCCGAGCCTAGACCGATTTCCGGCCGACTATCGGGTTATGATTCTCGGGCCGATGATTAATGTGCCAATACTCGGCCGACTATCGGGTTATGATTCTCGGGCCGATGATGAATGTGCCAATACTCGGCCGATGCTCGCGCCACAATGCATTGCCTACCTTCGGTGTAGATCTTCGGCCAATGTTTAGCCGATCCTCGTCTCTGATGTTTTTTGAAATAGTTTATATTTCAGATCAGTCGGTTGACACACCATGGGCCCCCACCACTTTTTATTTGTCAGCTAGCGAGTTGTCCACAAAGCGTTAGTATAACCATAACGTACAACAGAAGACGCAGTGGCCGAGTTGGTTACGTGCCCGGTTCCCGACCCGAGGGTCCCGGGTTCGAATCCCGGCGTGGGCAACAATTTTTCGGTGTTTATTTCAGGGTTCTCCCGGGTGGTTCCGACTCACCGTTACAGAAACTGAAGAAACTTCCATAAAGTTGTACAAGGAATAATATAGTTTATATATAGACTATACATTATTTTTTCACTTGGGCTTGGCCGGAGTATGGCTGATCAGTCGGGCCGAACTATGGCCGATCATTCGGGACGAACTTTGGCCAATTCTGTGATTCACAATCGGGCCAATATTGGCAGCGAGCATCGGGCCTATGCACGGGCGCGATAATCGGACCGGTGTTATCATCCAGGCCACGGACCGACATTGGGCCAATAATGTTTGCGAGCATCGGTAGTATCGGCCCCGAGCTTCGGCCGAATCAGGGGCCGATCTGGCCACCCTAAGTGGGATGTGGATCACTTGAACTTCACAATTCAAAATCAAATCGCTGGTCCAATCCCTTTTTTCAAATATATCGACTGAGTAACAAACGAAGACGAAGCAACCAACTATGCAACTGAATTTTTGAACTCATTGGATTTGCCTGGCTGGCCACCGCACAATCTACAATTAAAGGTCGACTCGGTAGTCATCATACTTTAAAATCTGAACCAACCAAAAGTATGTAACAAAACGCGCTCGGTGGTAACAAAACTCGTGGACAATGTGATTCACGCGATGATACTCAACGAAAAGTTTAAAGGTGAGAAAGTTCTGAGTGCCACCCATCCAGCGAATGGTTTAACAGACAGTCGTGCAATAATGCTACGCGAATCATTCAGATGCGTTTTAATAAAACAAATGCCTTGCTGCTACGGGATTGATTGCAAATAAATCCAAGGTAACTGACTGTGATTATGACGTAATTGAAATACATTTCATTTTCATTTTTGTACATTCAACTCAATTCATGTTATCTGAGTAAAAAAGTGAATTTGATTAAGCTAATAAAGTAACACAACATTTATTTATTCTGAGGCGGTACGAAGTTCGCCGGGTCAGCTAGTATTAAACTAGTAGTGCCCATGGTTAGTAATGCCCATGGTTAGTAGTGCCCATGGTTAGTAGTGCCTATGGCTAGTAATGCCCATGGTTAGTAGTGCCCATGGTTAGTAGTGCCTATGGCTAGTAATGCCCATAGCTATTCATGTTTATTTTGTGTGTGACCCTTCACGGGCCGCACAAGTAACTTCCCGATTCGCAAGTCTAAATATATTCGAGTTTCTTTAAATTTGGGGGGATGAGCATTTTTTGAAGTCCCATAACTTTTTTTTCGCTCCGACTAAGAATGAAAATTCGTTCACTACAAACTTTTGCACACCTAAACCTTTAAGAATGACGAAAGAAAAAATTATTTTTCCCAAGTGGAGTCAGAATTTTTGTCCCCAAATTCCATGCCTCATTGACGGTAACGAAAAAAAAAAAAAAAAAAACAACAACACAACAACAACAACAACACCATATTTATATTATTGCCACTCAGTAGCCACTTGCGAATTGCTACCCTCCAGTGTATATTCCGTTCTTAAATTATGATTTTTGCTAAAAAACTAAAAAACTACTTGACCGATCTGGACCAAAATCTAATCAGCTCTAAGTTCCGGTGAGACACATCGATTGCATCATCGATCATCCCAATCGCTTCATTAGTTTTGGAGAAAACGTTAACGAAAAATTGATCACATACGTACGTACGTACGTACGAACGTACGTACATACGTACATACGTACGTATGTGATCACATACACACACACACACACACACACACACACACACACACACACACACACACACACACACATTTTGCTCAAAATAGGCTCAAATGAACCCAATGACCTCGAAACGTGAAGATTTGCAAAAAAAACGATTTTCGATTTTCGGGGTCATCACAATAACTTCCCTATAATCGGGAAGTTAATAAAATTGACCGAGCTTAACAAAAAATAAAAAAATAATTTATCGTTGCTCATATCAACAATAAAAAGAGATTAATCATTATTTCGAATAAAAACTACGAAATCGACCCTGCTCCGAGAAATCCCATCATTTTAACAACATTACGAAGAAAATTCGTCACAATATTATAACACCCCAATATGTTTCGCGGTCGTGTGACGATTCGTGTCGCAGCGTCGCAGGAATCAGGTTGGTAAACGCGTTTACCAGTGCTCTCCTGAAGACGAATTGAATTGGCAATATTTTCATTGAAAAGCTGCGACATTTTCACAAGAAAAAACTATTCTGTCCGGATTTATTTTCCGACGTTGATATGCTGAAAATATTCATTCATAAGTTAATATTTGAAAAAATTTCGAAAGACCGATGACTAACCGGATACATGAGTGATGTTCGAAAACCTAAAAGAAATTACGTGTCCTCTGTTTGACATATAAATGAATATCAAAGTTACAAGGCGATCGAGCACTCTGAGTTCTACCAGTGTGTTGGGTTTTAAAAGAATAACCCATATACGTTTTCCGAATCTTGACCCTTCCGAGCATTGTTGTTTTAAGCGCTGCGCGTTCCAAATTTTGGCCATTCCGAACATTGCTCGATCCGAATTTCGAGCCCAACCCTTATATATAACTAATTAGTTGTACATCGATAGACAAATACCGTAGAACTGGCACAATTTTACGTTGCGGTACGGCCGAAAGAAGTACGGCAGTGCCGCCATTCCCCATTCCACTCTTTCCTTTGATTTGCTTTGATACTGCAGCAAGACGACAGTTTAAATGTATTATGCATAACCCCTGATTTCTTAGTCGATGGCCGTATGGTCAGCCCCACCGCTAGGCGGTAAACCGAGCCGAAACTAAACAAATGAACCAACCAACCAACCCGATTACTGCGATGCTGCCGAATCGTCACACGGCCGCGAAACCTATTGGGGTGTTATGACATGTTGACATTTTACTATTGAATATCTTCTTACATGAGTCTATAATCCAAAACTGATTCATTACATTTAGAATCTTGATGATCTAATTGAAGTTACTGTAGTTATTTCATCAATATCGGTTGTGTAAGTGCGAAAATATGTCTTGATACAAGTCCTTTGAGCGTGCCGCTTCCATAACCCCTGTGTTAAAAATCCCAAGTTCAACTATTTTTCTATCACCTATTTAGTCGTTAACCTCATCTGAAAATTTGCAAACGTGAATATGGGTACTTTATGTATCATATATTTGAAAATGATTTTTTTCTGTTAGTGAGGCGAGCCTCCACAGCGGAGATTGTTTATCCCTTTGAAAAAATCTACTACTAGAATTATCATATAATTTTGAACATCGTTGCATAATATTTAAATGGTTCATCGTATAGTAGTTGTATATTTGCAAGTTGAAGTTCAATATTCGGTTTCTGCGAACTGATTTGTGAGGTCACACGCGTTTCGCAACGACATGACAACGCAGCGCTGCTGCAAGTAGAGATGTCCAGAGATTTCGCCGAAGGCGACGCGTAATGTACGGCACCTACACTACACGTCTGCCGCGTTGATTCTTTCATCTTGCACGTTTGTCACTTTGTCGGCGATAATTGATTCTCGTCGGACTTTCTGCAGCTCTTTTCCATTGAATCAACACGGATTTATGACTGAATCTGCCTTTTTCACGCACTTGGTCGATACTTGACTGGTCTAAAACTCCGTGATTGTTTCAATATTAGCCACCGTCAAACACTGGATTTTTCATGGCATCACGCAAGTAGTGCCACTCTTATAAAAGTGCAGTCCTGCAACGTCTCAACCTGCATTTCGGAAAGTTATCATAGTACTAAGAATCAATGTTTTATCATTGTGGGTGCCAAAATCGTTGTTTCTATTCCAGAATACTGAGTCATGGTTAAACGAAAACTATTTATCCGTCAGAATACATTGATTTCAACTATCATAAAGTATTCGGTTGTTGGCGTTTAGTTAGTGGTTTTGCGTGGGGAGCTAGTCAAGCGATCTACATAATCCAGAATAATGCCCCCATCGAAAAGACACTGGAATTTTGAGTGTCGACGGGGAAATTTGAGTTTAACACTGAAAGTTTAGCGTTTTTTGCCTGTGCTGAGTTTCACATCCGAAAAAAGTTCAAATTCAAGTTGTAGAAATGAGTCAAGCATAAAGTGTTGTTCTGCAAGCGTGTGGACAGGATGAGTCCATATAGCATTGTTTAGCAAGCGTTTGGATAGGACAGGATAGGAAGATAAGAATGTATCGATTTCCTTCAATACATTTTTATCTTCCTGATTTTCTTCAATACATTTCTTTATGTTCCTGTCCAAACGCTGACTAAACAACGCTATAGAAACCAAAAGATTCCATTAGCAATGTTGTAGAGAATTGAATTTCCTGCAAAGAAGTCCGTGATGGCATATAACGTTGATAGTTCACGCGTAGGAAAGCTCGAAAGTCGGGCAATGTAGTCTCGTGGCCCCCGGACAAGGTACGCAGCTATACGTATTTCAAATCATAACCGTTCCGAGCATTGTCGTTCCAAACTTTGCGCGTTCCGAATTTTCGCCTTCCCAAACAATGTTGGTTCCGAATTTCGACACCAACTCTCGTATAAAATTATCAATAATACTGTTATAATCGACCGTATTATGACACGCATGCGTATCACTGACAAATAGATGGGCTTACAAATAGACTGCTTATGCGCCAACGCAACTTGCGTCTTCGTGACGGACCCTCCTTAACTGCGTAGGTTGCTCGCAAGCTTATTGAATGTGCGGCATAGCACCCGTGCGCACATAGCGTCCAACTTAAACATCAAATACTCAAAAAATCTACGATAAATTGCGGTTTTCTTTCATTGGAAAAACGCGAAAAAATGAACTGTTTCGATATGCTGTAAAAAAGCATAGGGTTAACTGAGTCGTTGTACACTTTTATACTACCTTAATAGATCGAATATTTTTGAAAACAAGTATCGAGAATCGTGTTGTTTGAAAATGAATTTTCGAAATACACAAAGAAGAAAAGCGAATTCATGCCATCTAAAAAAGAAAAAAAAATAGTCTTGAACTTAATTTTTCGTATTTGCAATGCATTCTGCTCCTTTTGATAAGCACAGATTTTTCTTTGCAGATGCCATATTACTGTACCTATGATCGTGATCATCCACACCATGATGTAGCTGTAAAAACTTATCCAGATCATGGAGATGCAGAAAGTGAATGGGTACCAGCTCCTCCATTTTTCTTGTCGACAGTCAGGCATCGTTTTCCTGCACGTATAGTGAATCGGATATACTAGACCCCAAGTAAAAAGGCTCCATTCCCCGCCATCGGTTGGCATCACTAGAGGCGAAATTTCATTAGGATCCGGTTCCTTAGCCTTGTAATACTGGGGTTGCTTCGGCTGGGACGGTCGTAGTTCACCCGCTTCTGGTATACCGTCACCTATGAAACACACCGCGAACAACGCCTATTACTCAAATATTTTAATGGTAAATCGATCGATCAATGAAAACCTACGCTAACGAACCATCTTGAGTTTGGGTCTGTTCTGTAATTGGAGAATTCGGTCCGGTGTACGACAGCCTGTCTTCTTGTAGTGAACGATAGCTTACAAGAGCACTCTCCTCCGCGGGTTCGTCGTCCTTTGGGAGGAAGGGGATATTGAAGGACTTGGCCCACCGCTCCAGACGAGTATTGAAAGACAAGGCAACGCAATAAATTACGTATGTCAGCAGCATCAAGAGTGCCTCGGCCCTGTTTGAATATGTAATCACATTTAATACCCTTCGACGTTAGTCACTTCTTTCCTTGCGCAAAAACTCATTGAACGATATACTTATCTATAACTCCACCAGAAATCTCTCTACGGCAAATGTCCGGGGGATATTTTTATCTCGTAAGAAATACCTTGACAATCCACACTTAATAAAGCTGTTTCCTACCCAATATGTTGTATGACAACTTTATCGTATCAATGTAACTATGAGTTCAATTATGGGCTTCTATTATTCAGAGACGGGCACACATGAGTGAAAAAGTATTTAAATTCAACACTAAGAGATTTTTCACTCGTTATTCATTTCCTTTTTAAATACCAAGCAATTTTCCACTCGTTATTTATTCCGCGTCCAAATAACGAATTTATTTGGTTTTGCTCAAGTGGTTCTTCCTTCGGTCTATATTCCGGCGTCAAGTGAATTTCAATTTACTTATGTCAACCCTAAATGATTCTTTATTCCCAATGAATTTAGACAGATATGGATTATCATTTGGTGGATCATCATTCGGTATTCGATAATATCCTACCCAACATTTATCCAAGAATCTTCTCCAAAGAAATTATGTAAAATATTCTATACAACATTTTCTTTTCCGATCCACATGAGGATGCGTGCGTTGGTATTTTGGCATACATGGGTATACATATAAATTGTAGAATAGTTAACTATATAGAATAGGAAAGTGACTGAAATTATGAATTTTGTTTGTTCATATAAGAAGTTATGTGACTATCCAGAAAAAATTAATTGGGACTTTGATGATAACATTTTCAACATTTCCTAAAGTATCTATCAATCTCATTTGCCGAAAAATTCGGGATTTCTGGATGTCTGTATGTGTGTGTGTGTGTGTGTGTGTGTGTGTGTGTGTGTGTGTGTGTGTGTGTAGGTCACAACCATCCGGAATTCTAACGTCTATTACTCAAGAACGGTTCAAGCTACAGCGCTTAAATTTCGGGCTCATGTGGTGCTTTACTTGTCATCTCTACATCATCTGTAATTCTTGTAATAATTTATGCATCCGGTCTGATTTGGCATGAAAGTGGAGATTGGAATAAATGTATTTTTCACTTGAAGTTTACGGTATCTTATAATCAGCTTTGCAGTCTATATATCTTCGCTCGCTTGTATTGCAAGGGTCACCCAATCGAGCCTCCCCGAGTCTTTTGTCTTTTGCTCGTAAATAAATTAGATTATTAAAATATTGCGAGAGAGACAAGCTGGCACCTAACGTAAATAGAATCATTTATAAATTTGCCATACGTCACTTGAGCCCTGGCAGTCACCGACTAGGGCCACGCCAGGTGTAGAACGTGTTTCGCGGGAAAATTATTGAGAACCGCGACCGTCAAAAGCGTTCTGTCTCAATTTGCGCCCAACGTGGAGCAAGTTGGGAAAATTTTGCGTAACATTTTGTTTAACACTTTGATAGAAAATATTTTTCGTGGAAATAATTGTCAAGTTAATTGTTGAATGAATTATTAAAATTATTGGGAAAATCATATTATTTGTTGAAAATTTTGTGGAAAAGATAGACAAAATTGTTTATCAAAGTTTGAATATAAAATCGTTAAAATTGTTAGAAATATTATTTGGAGAAACGAATATTATTTCGAGTTGAGAATTCTCGAACATAGTTTTGTCTTTCCGTGCGTATCGCTTGGCGACCGTGTGCGCGGACAAAGGGCCAGCGCGCGCCCAATCATTAACAAACAGTGCATTGAAATACCTTGTTCTTCTCGCTTGCTTGTAGAACGCTTATAATATTTTATCGCTTTGCCTGTACTAATAATATTTCATAGAATATGACTGGAATTTTGTAACCGTTTTTTTATGTCTTGTCGACAATCCGTATATCGTCATCGGTTCGACTGTCTGTTGTTTCGATAAATTTTGAAACTTAGAATGGATATAGATCGAGCAATTTGAATCTTCTTCCGATTGTTCGACTGAAATATTTTTTTGGAATTTGAATGGAAATTTAAAATTAGTCAAGTCGATGCGAATGAATCTTGCTTCGTTGCTAAAAAAAATTTCGCCGAATATAACAAATATTGGTATCGTTAATTTGAAAATGAATTAAATTGAAATTTGAGAATATTGAATATTGAGATCGAAATTTGAAAGTTGAAAATATTTAATACATCGTGCACATTGAATTGAGTTGCATACATAAAGCATATTGAATTGAGTCGTCGGATATTTGACCGATTAATATCAAAGGAAACAAAAAAGAAAATCATTATCGTGGTTTGGATCTTGCTTCGACCACGGTGATTGAAATCGACTTCTAATTATTGAATTTTTGTTGCTGTTCGATAATTTTTTATGGAATTGGAACCTATTATTCTGGTCTGTCACATATCTATCATTTATTCAATTATTTATTTGAATATTTATTTATTGATTTATTTATTTATTTGATGAATTATTTTTGCTTGTTAGAGGACCGAGTCACCTAAGGGGTATACAAAATCGATTTTTATTAAAATTTTTTTCGAATCTCCGTACGATTTTCCACCTACGTACCAAATTCTAGACCGCGATCTTCAGAAAATAAAAAAGTTATGAGCATTTTAATAGAATCGTGAATTGAAACATATTGATTTTGACTTACATCACACTCACAAGGAGCCCTCAACGTCACAAGAGTAAACAAGGGTGCAAAGTAGAACCTTGCACATTGCTTCCTCATAATTTTGTACCGTTTTCAAATTATTGAGATGTAAAGTAGAACCTTGATTATGGCTTCCTTATCTTCTTACACATTTGCCAAAGCTTCCTTTATAAGGAACCATGTGTCGATCAATTTTGGCTTCCTCATAGAGGAAGCTTTGGCAAATGTGTAAGAAGATAAGGAAGCCATAAGCAAGGTTCTACTTTACATCTTAATAATTTAAATAAAGAAGCCATAAGCAAGGTTCTACTTTACATCTCAATAATTTGAAAACGGTACAAAACTATGAGGAAGCAATGTGCAAGGTCCTACTCTGCGTCCTTGTTTACTTTTGTGACGTTGAGAGCTTCTTGTGAGTGCGATGTAAGTCAAAATCAATATACTTGGGGCAATTCATGTGAAATTTGAAAAATTATAATTCTTATAAAATCTGAACTTCTTGTTAGATTTTGTCAAAATTCAATAGGAAATCTCTTTCGATGCTAGTGCAACTTCGTACTAAATTTCAGCCGGATATCTAGAAAATTATGGAAGCTAGAGCAGTTACATTGATTTTTGGAAAAATTTCAAAACGCCATTAAATATAAATGGCTTGATGGATTTCGCCCAAATTCAATCGGGTTTCTCTTTGGATAATTGCGCAACTTCGTACCAAGTTTAAGTCGGATATCTCAAAAATTGCTCCAGTTAGAGTGTAAAGATCGTTTTTTTTTTCACATTAAAAATTGCTTCAAAAGTAAAGCAATGGGTGGATTTTTTCCAAAATTCGGTATCGAGCATCTCCCTGTACTCGTACAACATTATACTGAATTTGAGCTCGATATCTCTAAAATTGTGGGAGCTAGAGACCGAAAATAAATGTTTGAATTTTCAAAAAATGCCGTAAAAACAAACGAACCTGATAGATTTTCCCAAAAATTAAATTGTGCTATGCGCCGGGAACCTTTCACATGTGTGAAAAATTTCAGCTTGACATCTCGAGCCGTTCTCAAGTTGTGAGCGTTCAACCAATGTTACACACATACATACACACACACACACACACACACACACACACACACACACACACACACACACACACACACACACACACACACACACATACATACATCCGGACACTTTTTCTAAATGTGTTTTTTAGGTGTTTTGAGACATACTGAACACGTTTTCATGAACATCTCGAAAAAAAAAAATGTCACGAAAACGAAGCTTCCTCTACGAGGAAGCAAAAAAAAAAAACCAACAACAACAACAACAACAACAACAACAACAACAACAACAACAACAACAACAACAACAACAACAACAAACAACAACAACAACAACAACAACAACAACAACAACAACAACAACAACAACAACAACAACAACAACAACAACAACAACAACAACAACAACAACAACAACAACAACAACAACAACAACAACAACAACAACAACAACAACAACAACAACAACAACAACAACAACAACAACAACAACAACAACAACAACAACAACAACAACAACAACAACAACAACAACAACAACAACAACAACAACAACAACAACAACAACAACAACAACAACAACAACAACAACAACAACAACAACAACAACAACAACAACAACAACAACAACAACAACAACAACAACAACAACAACAACAACAACAACAACAACAACAACAACAACAACAACAACAACAACAACAACAACAACAACAACAACAACAACAACAACAACAACAACAACAACAACAACAACAACAACAACAACAACAACAACAACAACAACAACAACAACAACAACACCATATTTATATTATTGCTCAGTGGCCACTTGCAAATTGCTACCCTCCAGTGTAAATTCCGTACTTAAATTATGATTTTTGCTCGAAAACTAAAACACTACTCGACCGATCTGGACCAAAATCTTATCAGCTCTAAGTTCCGACGAGACACATCGATTGCCCTGATTTTTATGATTTGATTTCCATGTCTCCATTCTAACTATCGGGCTCTATCATTGTCACAATTGGTTTGTGATAACTGAAATAGAACACAAATGTCTGCGACTTGATATTCGTCAAATGCCTGCTGAATACAGCACCAATCGTTGTACCCGACCTGGTTGTTGGAGTACTAACACTACTATTGATTTTTTTTTAAATTTCGTCAGCACCTATACCCAAATCACTCTTACATGAGAATGTTTTATATTGAATGAACTTTTTTATACAAAAATTAAAAGTGCAATGTAAGAAATTTGCTTATTTTATATTTTTCCTTAATGCTAACTAACTTACAGTACAAAAATAATAGTTACATTTTATGGCGTTCATTCTCTTTTATATCGCACTTTAGTTTTTCTTACAATCACGTAACCTTTTAATCTTGCTCCAAAGTTCAGCAGGAGCCCGGATGATATTCATCGTAAAAGCAAGGAAAACAAAACGTTTTACTAAAGTGCAATAAAAAAGAATGAACGCCATAAATTTAAGTATTATTTTTGTACTGTAAGTTAGTTAGAATGAAGGAAAAATATAAAATAAGCAAGGAAAGTGGGAGGTCCTCAGCGGTGGAAATTTTGGGGCCCTCAAACTCAAATTTGGGGCCCTCAGACAAAATTCTCGGAAAAAGTACGCCCTTCCGGTCGATTCGCTACATCCGGGCCTCCTGAGACCGTTCAGTCCGGTTATTGTTATATCCGACCCTGTCGCCAAAACAGACTATGAACGATGCGAGTGTTGACTAGTCAATCAGCGGGCTTGAGGCCTGCCGTCATCGAATTCGATATAAAAAATTTGAAAATGGTAGTGCTTTTTTTCACACTTAATATCATCCCGAGTCTATATCCGATTATGAACATTATGAATATCATCTCTGTAACCCACAGCACCGACTTGCAAAAAACTGTTACAAGAAGATTAACCGTTTGGGCCAGGACCCGAGACAAAAGTTAACGCCAATTCACGTCGATTCGACAAAACTGGGAAACTCGCGTTTTTCAGCCGGGAGTAAAATACAAAACTGAGAGATGATTTTGTATATTTCAGGTTTCCGTAACGGTAGAAGCCGCGGCGACCACCAAGTCCGGGAGCGCCGTCGGCGGGCCGCATATTATACCAGTATTGCCCTGATATTAAATCAAATGTTGTTGGGAAGCCAATGGTGAAAAAATGTATATGAACTGTAACGCGAATTATTTTCGCGCCCTTCCAAAAGTCGCTCTCTCTGCTTTCGTCATGACGACACCGGCAGGCCCATGGTGATTATAGAGAAATTTGTACATTTCTTATTTATTCTTTTTGTTTTATTTTATTTTTCCATATTGTAATCGTCCCGAACGACGAGACGTTACCGAGCGACGAATATTGCCAGGAGCTTCGGATTGGGCGAAGCAATAGAGCGAGACGAGAGGGGTAGTCTCCCGCCGGTCAGCGAAGCGGGGTGTCCCCCATCAAGACGCCGCAAGAACTTCTCCGTTTCCAAAATTGCGCTAAAGGAGATAACGCGAACGCGACACCCGAAATATAGGTGCGAGCGGTGAGGGGTCAGAGTTAGTCGCCTGCCCCCTCCAGCGATGTAATGTCCGATTGTAGGGGCCAAGGGGCACGAGTCACTCGTCACGACATGAATCTTGGCTGTTTCGGGAGAGTCGTCGTGACGAGCGGTATCGGGAGAATGGAGGAACTTGTAACGGATGGGGAGGGAGATGGAGAGAGAAAGAGTTATTTGTTTCATTAAAAGTAACATCCTAGTTCGTTTATTCCCGAAAAATCGTCGCCGGAATAATAACGGTGAGTCTCGCTTTGTCGGCCATTATCTCGGAACTAACGTAGAATTTTATTGTAATATTTTGTTTATTTAAATTTTGTTTAAATCTTTTCGTCGTCGCGACAGCGGTTCGGCCACGCGGTCGAACTGTTTGATTTTCTCGTAGCATGGGTCTTGTCGTTTCAATATTTCCCGGAACAGTCACTTTGTTTTATTGTTATGATGGTTATATTTTATTTAAGATCTTTGTTAAAAACGCGCGGGCTTATTTGGCCGTTGGGTTGGATTCACATCGTTTTCCTTTTGCAGTATCACTGGCCGATACACCCGTATGGGCGATCGAGCCAAATACTTTTAGCTTCTTTTGCAGTATCCCTGGCCGATACACCCGTATGGGCGATCGAGCCAAATACTTTTAGCTTCCTTTGCAGTATCACTGGCTGATACACCCGTATGGGCGATCGAGCCAAATACTTTCAGCTTCCTTTTTGTTGGGGATAAACGTGTGGGTCCAATACCAGATCGAGATTCCGGTCGTTTGTAACAGTGCGCGGGGGAACGGGACGATCCGTGTGCGAGTGTGAGTGTAGATCGCGATTCATTTCTTTATTTTTATAACTAGTTGTTTGTATTTTTTTGCGGTGGACAGAGCAGCCGCGACCGATGAAAGAGTGAGTTGCGAGTTTTCATTGTATATTTTTTTCCGTGAGTGTACCGGTGTGAGAGTGAGACAGAGAGAACGAGGATCGTCTCGTTCGTACCGCGCACTATTACAAACGACGTGAGTGAGCGCGGCAAGGGGTGAGAGTGCGTGTGCGTTTGTGTGAGAGCGAGTGGACGCGTGAGATTATTTTTCATTTGTATTATTTCATTGTTATTTCTTTTGTTTTATTTTGAATGTCTTGTTTATCCACCGGGATATTGTCTTCCCGGATGGAGAATTAAAGATGAAAAGTGAATTCGATTTTGTTTGATTTTTGCCTTCTTTTTTATTATTATTATGGTGAATTTTCCCTGCACGGCAATTAACGAATCCCGCCACTCTACCTAAAGACAAGGCTGCGGTTAGTCGGACAACCAGCTCGATCTCGTCGTTTTCCCCGGTGCATTCGCACCTGGCGCCCATTTAAAAATAAAGGAGGAAGCGACGGGGTCTATAGCTTTGTGCGTGAGCTAAAAATTTACGCTACAGAACATAGAGATCAAACATACAGATCCATATCATATAGAGATTATAAGCAAAGCACAAAATGTGCGCAAAATTTCAACGCTGTGATTTGATCCGTTCTCGAGTGATAGACGTTTGATTTCTGGAGGAACGTTTTCGGCAAATGTTATTTCTGGATGCTTAAAAAGATGTTGAAAATAGTGGCATCGAAATCCCGATAAAATGCTTTCCATCGCAACATAACTTCCTATATGAGGAAGCAAAATTCATGATTCCTGTCACCTTTCTATTGTATACACTACCGTCCGGGAATATGAGGTCACTAACCACGCGCACTGCCGAGAATCACTCCTGTCTTTAAACGACGATCACTCCGCGACGGAAAATGCTATATTTTTTTCTCTTTTAACGGCTGGAAAGATTGCGAAATTCTGCACATAACGGCCTGCGTTTTATAAAATTCCCATGATTTAGTACTGAGACAGGAATTTATTTTATTTATTATTGTCAGTTATTTTCAGTTGAATAAACTCCACACCCGGCGCGGCCTGGGTCAATGGAGCTCTATGAAATTATTCTGGGCGCCAATTAGTTTTATCGAAACTAATAAAATTTCCTATTTTTGTCAAAATAATCTCAGGGTAGATTCGTTGGACGACCCATAATACAGATGTGAAAGCCAGTAGAGGATAACGGGGAGGCAGTAAGGCGGATTATAAATCTTCAAACTACTTACTCGAAATTCCGAGATATATTATTCCGTTTCCATATATTAATTTATTTCGAACGATTTCGTCCTTCCTTCCAATCGATTTTCGACAATTATTTCCTTGTTTCTTCAAGATGATTGACAATGGTTCGACAAATATTTCCTTGTTTCTCCAAGATGATTGACAATGGTTTTCTTACGTATGGAATTCGCTTCGCCGCACAAGATTTACAATAATACTTAAACGCAATTTCTTCTTATAATATTTCGCAAGACGCGATTTATTTAATATGACTCCTCGAGAGCTGACCCGGTCACCCAGACGGTCGGACGCAAAGTGAGGCCCCGGGCTTTCGATATCGGCGTCACGAGCTCGCGAGGAGCGCCAACGATACGCGCCTAATTACCGACAGTAGACCTAGTGTCGGCCGTCGGTAGGATGATCTTAAAATCCCTACAATCGATAATCGACGAAGCGCTCGAGGAGTAACGCGGGGCGTCGACGTCGAGGAAGTGAATTTTCTGTCACATTCCCCTCCCTCGAACCTTGACGTCGAAAGCAAGATTTTCGCGCACGGACGAAGCAAATTGCATATGGCTCTTTAGTCGTGACATTCATAATCCACCTGTAACCGCCCCCGCTCACCTGTAAACGGTAGAAACCTCTCATGGCTTTCACAACTAAAAGGAAAGGAAGGTATAATAGCAAGGTAAACATGAAGTAACTTTAAGAAAGTAATAGTAATTATATTTTATCGTACGTGCTTAGGCTAGCTACGAGGTAATAAACGATAACTTTTGGCCTTATAGTTCAGGCTCTTTTGAGAAATAATAAACGAAATAACGAAAGATAATACTTTGGCCATGTAAGTTTGGGCTCGTTATGGTAACTTTCGGCCTTAAAATTCAGGCTTTTTTTTTTTTTTTAATAATAAACGAAATAACGAAAGACAATACTTTAGGCCATGTAAGTTTAGGCTTTTTGTGATAGATGCATTTTTTGGTTATATGCTTATGATTAAATGATTGCATTTATCAACTTATTGTCAAAACGCTTAGGCCGACTTCTTATATTTGGTCGGGACGATGACGTGGGTTTCTTCTCCATTGGCGAGTTCCGGTCGTTCCTGCATAATCTCGTCGAGGGTCTTGTCGATGCGTGGTGAGATGACTGTTTTGATTGCAAGTCGTCTTTTTGCCTCAGACAACTGCATAGCTGTCTCTGCTGCTGGATTGGCAAATGACGATGCGGTGGCCAATGCGTTTTCGCGGATCAAAAATGCGCGGACCCGATTCGGGTAGTCATTCGGACCGTTGAATTTAGCTTTGCACCTTCTTTTCAGGACCTCCTCACCCTCGGTGATCAGGTAACGATGATCCTTGGGGACCAGCGCGCTTGGCCAAGTGGCGTAGTTCAGCCTCAACCAATCGACAATGTCTTCATAACGGATATTACAGTCCGGGCACTCTGGGCAGTACAGGCTGAGATCACGGGAGCAACCCGGGCATCTCCTGAGAGCGTACTCATGCTCGATGCCATGGGGGTAGATACAATCGGCCGTGTCGAAGCCATCCCCCCCGCAAATGTGACAAAAATCTGGCCGGTACGGTAATTTGCACTCCTTGAAATGGTGCTCTCTCGAACGGCAATTGACGCAGCCCAGGACGTGCTGTTTTCCGACATGAGAAACGAAAGTCTGAGTACCACGATCGACCTTCTTTGAATCAAGTCGACTGACAAGAATTTCCGCACGTTTCATTATTATCTTCTTGAGGAGCTTTTGGCTGACGATCCGACAATCCACTAGGTATAATGGCTGTCGTCCATCCCTGGGGTTGACGAGGTGTGGAACCCCCAGTTCCTCCAAGACGTCGTCGAATGACGGTAGTTGTGTCAATGGAGCTGGTTGCACCGTGACCGATGGGGCAACCAGGGCTTTAGGATTATCTGTGCTCTTCAGTTCCTTCTTCGGATACTCTGACATACGGCCCGGACGCTGAGTTGACGGTATTTGTTTCCGTTGCAGGTTCTCAGCTTGAACTTGGGCAGCCGTCATCCTGTTCACGTTGCTGGTCTTAATTTTCGGGGGAGATCGCGATCTGATCTCTTTTAGCGGTTGGCCGGCCTCGGAACGTGGCGTGGCCACCGTCTCGTTTACTGTATTTGGTCCAGAGTGGTCTTCCACTGTGACGGCCTCGGATGTTTCCTCCGCAGGTTCGTCTATAATGTCAAAGATGTGTTCGGCTTCCGACTCGTCGACCTCGATAGGCACACCTTGTGGCTCGTTGTCTATGTCATCGCCCCAATGACTACTTGCGGCCATTTCCATCGCGTCCATCAGTCGAGTCTGAATTTTGTCGCTGAAGGCCGTCTATTCAGCCTCGATTCTCAATTTTTCGTGCATCAACTTTTGCAGCTGTTCCTCTTCTTCCTTGGTCACGACGGGAGCTGATGGCCGCTTCTCGCTCGTGCTGAATGTAGACATCGCGATCGCCTCGGCTCGTTTTGGCGTTGTTCGCCGTGTTGTGGAATTGTCCGGATGCCTGTGAGGGAAAGGTTAACGGTTACGCAGGCTTCGGCGAGGAATTTTCAGATCAGTTACATAGTATTTACCGACGACGTTATCGCTCTTATCTGACAACTCGACGATCATTGGGCCGATTATTCGTTTGACAATTGCTGGGCCCAAGTACCGGTGGCCTAACTTGGCAGAGTAGCCCCCAGCTTTATTGCTTAATTTTGTGTTTGGATAATAGACCTCGGTACCATTTTTCAATTCGAATTGTTCTTTTTTATTTGCGTTCGCCTTGGCAAGACGTCTATCGGAGTAGGTTTTTAATTGATTCTCGACTTTATGACGTAATTCATCGAAATTGGCAATTCTTTTCAACCATTGTCTAACTGATTCGTCTGTAATTACCTGACCTTCACGTGAGGGATCTTGGGTTAAATTAGCTTCTCGCGCGTGATTCAAATAAAACGGTGTAACCTTATTGCCAGCATATGGAACAGTGTTGTATGCAAGCTGGAGTTTTGTCAAATTAACGTCCCACTCCCTCTGATCGGTTTTTAAGAACGCGACAATCATGGGTTTTATCGTCCTATTTACTCGCTCCACTGGATTGGCTTGTGGATGCGCGAGTGGGGTGGTATGTGGTTTACTCCATTCGCGTCGAGAAATGCTTTGACCTCTCTTTTTACATATTCCGTACCGTTGTCTGTGACAATTGATTCCGGAATAGTACCCCATCTGTCGAACACGCTCTCCAGAGTTTTGACAACGATTTTACCCGTTTGATTTCGCACCGGAAAGATTTCTATATACTTTGTGTAAAGGTCTTGTACAACGATAATATATACGTTATTTTTCTTTGAACGTGGTAAAGGCCCTACGGTGTCGACAAACAATTGCGCCCATGGTCTGAGAAGAGTTCTTTTTCTCAACGGGCCCTTTATCGGCTTTTGGTTATATTTGACTTTAATACAAACGTCGCAGTTTTCGACAAAAGATTTGATATCGTGCGTCATCCCAGGCCAATAATAATTTTGTCGGATCCTGTCATGCGTCTTATCCCGACCCAAGTGACCTGCTTGCAGCGTTGCATGGTTTTCTCGCAAGATATTCAACACTTCGTCAGGTCTAACTACTCTTTTCCATGGGTGTTCGTCGTCGATCAACATCTCTGCATAGTCTGGCCTATGATAGTATAACTCGTCATTCTCGATTTTCTATTCAGTAAATCTCTCTGGCTGGTTGGTTACGAGCTCGCGTTTCGTATCATACCAGTCTTGGTCACAGATAGTTGTCAGTTTGATTCGATTTTTTATAGTTTCGTTGACAACACTTTCCCATCCCAACGGGTCAACATCGACATCGTGTGAGCGTAAAAGTGCGTCGGGCGCTTCGTTCGTCGTTCCACGCCTGTACTCAACTGTCATCGAATGTTGCAAGAGGTAAATTGCCCACCTAGCGAGACGCCCTACGGGATTCTTTAATCCATATAACCATTGCAATGCTTGGTGGTCAGTGACAACTTTAAAACACATACCCTCTAGGTAACAACGTAGTTTTTCGACAGCCCAGACGACCGCGAGACACTCCTTCTCCATGGTCGTGTAATGTGCTTCCGCACCCCTTAATGGTCGACTTAAAACTTCTATTAAGTTTTCTTTTGACCCATCGGGGTCTGGTTGCACTAGGATCGCGCCTAAACCGAAATCGCTAGCGTCCGTGTACACGACAAACGGCTGTCCGGGCATCGGTGTATATAGTCTCGGAGCATTTATCAAAGCTTCTTTCATTTCGTCAAAAGAATTTTGTTCGAGTTCCGTCCACCGCCATGGAACTTTAGGACTAGTTAATTTGTTCAACGGCCCCTGTACTCGTGCGATGCTCTTTAAATGTCGATGATACCAATTTACGAGACCATTGAATTGTCGAAGTTGTGTCCTGTCTTTTGGTATGGGGAAATCATGAATCGGTCGGATTTTCTCTGGATTAGGCCTTATACCCAACTCATCGACTATGTAGCCAAGGAATTTCACCTCCCTGCAAGCAAAGCTACTTTTCACTCGGTTCATTATTAATTTAGCGTCCCGCAATACTTCGAATAATACAGACAGTAGGGCAAGGTGCTCATCGAGATCCTGACTAACTATAATCCAATCGTCCAAATACGCGAATACTTGTTCGGCCCATTTATTTGGTAGATTTTTCTTTAGGATCAATTCTGTCAATCGTCTTTTCAATTTGTCCATCAGACATTGAAAGGTGGAAGGGGTTCCTGTGAGACCATACGGCATTCGTACCCATTCTAATAAACCTTTGCCCTCCACGACGAACGCAGTGTATTTGCGGCTTCTCTCTTCCATCGGGATTTGGTGAAAGGCTTCACTCATATCTAATGTCGAAATTGCTTTGGCTTGATGTAACTGTGATAAGATAGATTTCATGTGTTGGAGGGGATATGCTGGCTTGACGGTTTTCTGGTTTACTGGTCGATAGTCTATGCAAAATCTCAACCCCCCATTTGCTTTTGGTGCTACGACCGGAGAACACGCCCATTCACTATTACTATAAACTATGTACCCTTTTTCTAGCAGACGTTCGACTTCTTTATTCATAAAATCGCGAATGATTTCACTACGGCGGTACGGTTTCTGTCTGTGAGGAGTGTGATCGGTTCATTCGATTACGTGTTATGTTAAGTCTGTCACCCCCGTGGATTCTTCATCGAACTTCGTGAATTCAGAATCGAGAAACACTCTTAGTCTGTCGGCTTGTTCAACCGTCAAGACCTTCAATTTCGTTCGCATAACATACCGTTGTGACATTGGATATGAATGTGCACTACCCTCTAGCGTCCATTTTCTTGTTGACGGATCGGGTTTTACTTTAAACGACATCCAGGAATCCATTCCGAGAATGAAATCGCTTGACAAATCTGGAAGCACGCTAAGCCATTGTGGTCCATATACGTCACCTACATCGATAATCAAACAGGTTCCCCCCTTGGATTTGACAATTGATTTATCGCCGAGTCGTACTCCATTGTTGGAAGTTGAATCCGAAGAAAGTTCTTTAATTTGATACTTTTTTACCCGTTCGTACGCGGCTGGGCTGAGATACGACCTTTCGCTACCGCTATCTAATATTCCCTGAATTTTTTCTCCAAAAATGGAAATTTCAATAGGCATTTTCACAACTTTATTGGGTTCCCTGACACCGTTATTTGCGCAGAAGATTTTTTGTTGTGCCAGATGGTGGTCAATATGCGACGGCATTTCGACGGGTCTCCAGTTCTTCAATTTCTCCGCATCCCAGGTGTCACCACAAGTGCGATCAATTGCTCCTGCGGATGTTTCTGCTCCGTTAAATATTGACAATAGTGAGACGTCCTCGTCGGGATTGTTCGATGGAGCTGGATGAATTAATTCAAGATCCTCATCCGCCATTTCCGAGTCGCTAGTAAACTCAGTTAGATTGCCAAGTCTTATCAGAAGTTCGGGCTCCGTTACCTGCGGTTGTTCAAGGACGGTGGTACTCACGTGGACATCCGACTCCCTATCCAAAGATTTGGTCTTGTCGATATTAATTGGACTGTAATTCTCCTCGTTCAGGCCTTTGGTAGCAGTAACTCGAGGTACGTTTACTGTGGCCCTTGCCCGTTTCCTAAAGGCTTCAGACAATCCTTATTCGTGTGGCCCTCCTCTCGGAAAATGTGACACAAAACCTATCGTTCGACAGTACAGAAGCAAGTAGTGTGTCCCAATTCGCCACAGTTGTAGCAAAACATATTGCTTCAATCAGGAATGTACCTCGATGTCGATCCTGCTGTTTCTACCTTCGGTAACTGGATTTTGGACTTGTTGGATTCCTCGAAACGAACGAGGTTTCTGTCGAGTCTTTGCTGGACCAAAGTCTTCGAATTATTGCCTTTCATATTCCTTGGGGTTTTTGCCTGCATGGCCTTCAGTTCGGCTGGGCAGTTATCACTTTTCTCACTGTCGGTTGGTTCCTCGGCATCGTTACAACCTTCGCTGTCAGCTGGTAATTCGTTTGGCACATCATTCCCCATGTATTTCAATTCTACTCGTGAATATTTGTCGCGCGAACCCTTCTGACTATCCGTCGAACGTTGATATAGATAATTTCGTTCATTCAGGTAGTGCAGAAATTCGTCGTAATCGCGGATATGCAAATTTAAGATTTCAAAAGTTAACTGCGGGTTAAATTTGACGAGAATTTGCTTTGATTGTGCTCTAAAGGTAGGGGGGTGTCGCATCATTTCAAAGAGAATTCCGACTCGGCAAGTGAATTCCGCTAAGGTTTCATTCTTTTCCAATTTCAAATTGTGAATTTCTAGGAAAAGCGCACCGTCATCCTTTTTCACCCCCCATTGATATCGGAAAGCTCGTGCGAAGTCTCTCCAAGTTCGCCGACGTTGTTTATTCAGTAAATACCACGCTCTATAGGGGTCTTCAAATATATTTGACAAGCAAGGGACGAACAAATCTTTATCGATACCGCTCACACTCAACTGGTCTTTTAGTATTAGCAAAAATTGTTCCGGATCTTTTTCGGTCTTTGGAAAAGTGATGCGCCAATTGCTGACAACCCGTCCAATTTTCATTGCCGCGTCGAGGCCTTGGTCAAAATCACGTGCAGCTGTTCTCCGGTGGTATAATCCCTCAGAAAAAGCGTTGTTCCCGGCTCGTGAATCGCGATAGTCGCCGAATCGATAGTACCTCTTCGTCGCTATCGCTTGACTCACTACTATGCCAGGATAGGGTTTCCCTCCTACGTGTTACCGATCGTCCGTCTCGTCTTTGTCGATCTGTGGTCGTGTTTGTTTTGCGGAATCTCACCCCCCGGGGCTCTCCTCCAATGGAGCCTCTCTCACCTACTGAATTAAACCCATTTAGTTCTAAATTGCTTCGTTGCATAGTATTCGACGATCTTGCAAAATCAATGTTATCTACCGGATTTGACGATATAAATTGTTCCAGTCTTTCTATTCCGTTTTCACTACGGTACGGGACGAAAGCTCTCGAAGGATTAGGCAATCTTTCTTGAGATAAACCCCGCGAATTTCTGCGCGGAGACTGCATGTTTTCAACATTTACTCGATTTTGTTGTCGGCGGCCAGACGTCCCAGACAATTCAATATCAATCAATTCTTCATTATTAATTGACGATACATTTGTTGCAAGATGCTCTGATAAATTTTCTCGGTCTGGATGCCGAACGTCGTCAGTTGACTGTCGATTATCGTTATTTGCCAACAAACTATTCGACAATCCAGCTTCTACTAGGTTCGAATTACTATCGTCTATTACATTTTCAATCGGACCCCCCTTTCTAGACGTAGAGTCGGATCGCGATTGCAGTTCAAGATTAGTTTTCAAATGTTTAATTAAACTGTCAATTTTGCTCTCGAGTGATTCGATTTTCAATACCCTCGTTTCAAAATTTCTTAACGTATCTGACATCATATCTAATTTCAACTCTAATGGCGATCGACGCAAGTCACCGATTGTCGGGGTTGCCCCCCGTGAGCCCCTTCCCCGACCCATCGGCGTGCGTCCCGTAGCCCCCACGGCGAGATTGCCAACCATGGTACTTTCTCCTACGATCGAATCCGAGGCCCAGGGTGGTCGACTCTTCCCCCACCCCTGCATAGCCTAACCGCGCTCGGACTGTATTAGATCATGCCCCGTCGTCAGCCATAGCCCCCTCTCCAGACGTGAGGGGAAGCACAGCGTCAGACGCGACGGACGGTTCCCCGCTCTGTTCCTTCCCGCTATCTTCTTTTGTTTTCGTCGCCAACCTAGTCATCATCCTTGGCGGCGAGAAAAACATGGGAATAATCTCAAATACGAGTTTCTACCGACACTCTTGCCAAGATTCTCGTTTATATTCAATTCAATCTTCAATAATTATGTTTCTAAACTTTTACTTACTTCACTTGTCAAACAATTGGCCCAATGATCTCAATTATCGTTACAATATCGTACGAGTCATGAAATCTTATCAGTATCGATTGATACACAATAAATAAATAACATTCATAATTTACGCAATAATCACAGATTAACGAATAATAACAAACCAGTAAACAATAAGAGAACAATAAACTTTCAATTCATTAGATACCGACAAAATAATAATCATCGTTTCATAAATAATTTAATCACGGATTAATAAATAATAACGACCAATGAATAATAAGAAATCAATAAATTTTCAATTCATTAGATAACAACAAAATAAGAAATTATCGATTCACAATCGATAATAAAATAATAAATGTTCAAATTAACAAGCAATGTGTAAATAATAATTAATGTCATGCGACGCGCAAGCAGAATATCGTTAGTTTAGCGAAAGAGAATAAGCGTAGCGAGATGTAAGATTCAAGCATTGAAAGAAAGCCGAATTTCGTGATGTTTATACGTTGTGCGGTCTCTAACCGAACGCTCTACCGTGTTTACATTTTTTTTTCTCGCGCGGGACAAAGGCTAGAGTCGTTACGACGCGCTCTGGGCTTCGTCAATCGCGTGGCCTTCTACGTTCGCAATATTCTTATAACACTTGATTCTACAAAATGTTAACAATAACATTTTTTGACAATAACTTTTCAATATATAATTTTATACTTATTAATCTAGTTAATTCTCATAAATAATTTTGACGAATTTTTTTTTTTATTTTTACAAAATAATTGTACGGACATTTTTTTTAACATGAGACACCAAATAACACTGAAATGACATATACAATTTTCCAACTCGCCCCACGTTGGGCGCCAAATGAGACAGGAATTTATTTTATTTATTATTGTCAGTTATTTTAAGTTAAATAAACTCCACACCCGGCCCGGGTCAATGGGGCTCTATGAAATTATTCTGGGCGCCAATTAGTTTTATCGAAACTAATAAAATTTCCTATTTTTGTCAAAATAATCTCAGGGTAGATTCGTTGGACGACCCATAATACAGATGTGAAAGCCAGTAGAGGATAACGGGGATGCAGTAAGGCGGATTATAAATCTTCAAACTACTTACTCGAAATTCCGAGATATATTATTCCGTTTCCATATATTAATTTATTTCAAACGAATTTGTCCTTCCTTCCAATCGATTTTCGACAATTATTTCCTTGTTTCTTCAAGATGATTGACAATGGTTCGACAAATATTTCCTTGTTTCTCCAAGACGATTGACAATGGTTTTCTTACGTATGGAATTCGCTTCGCCGCACAAGATTTACAATAATACTTAAACGCAATTTCTTCTTATAATATTTCGCAAGACACGATTTATTTAATATGACTCCTCAAGAGCTGACCCGGTCACCCAGACGGTTGGACGCAGAGTGAGGCCCCGCGCTTTCGATATCGGCGTCACGAGCTCGCGAGGAGCGCCAACGATACGGGCCTAATTACCGATAGTAGACCTAGTGTCGGCCGTCGGTAGGATGATCTTAAAATCCCTACAATCGATAATCGATGAAGCGCTCGAGGAGTAACACGGGGCGTCGACGTCGTGGAAGTGAATTTTCTGTCACAGTACCGACATGTCATGTGAAAATCATTGAAAAGAAAATTGCATTTTTTCGAAATTTTCTTCCTCGACTGCAATTCACTGCCGAATCTAGAAAAAAAAATTTACCGATACAACATTCTGTATCGGGAACCTTCAAAATCTCACCTCCATTTTGAGTCCAAAGAACATAAGAAACCTCCACGGATTTTTTAGTAATTAAGAAAACTGTGCAGACGTGCATCAAGGCTTGAGGTTGGGCTCGAAATTCTGAACGAGGAATGGCCGGAATGGCCAAAATTCGGAACACGCTACGTCGCGGACTTTTTTGTAGGAATTTTAATTCTCTACAACATTGTTTATGTAAACTTTTGTTTTATATAGCCTTGTCTGTCGGCTCGTGCGATGGATGGCTCACCGGCGATTGATGCACGTTGGCACAGTTTCCTTAATTACTCAAGTACCCGTTGACATTTTTCATGTTTTTTAGGCTTAAAATGAAGGTATGATGTCGACGGTACCGACACAAAATTTTGGATCAGTGAAAATATGTTTCTAGATTCGGCAGCGAGTTGAAGTCGAGGAAGAAAATTTCAAAGAAATGCAAATTATTTCAATGGTTTTCATTGAAAAAAATTTAATTGAAACGACACCTCACTACCAAATCATGGGAATATTATCAAACGCACGCCATTATGTCCAGAAGTTCGCAATCTTTTCAGTCGTTAGAAGGAAAGAATTATAGCATTTTTGTGGGGGAGTCATTGTCGTTGAAAGACAGGAGTGATTCTCGGCGGCGCGCGCGTTTAGTGGCCTGACATTTCCGGACAGTAGTGTATATGTTTGCTATTCGACAATTTGTATGTATAACAAAACACCAACTGACGCATCCTCATTCACGTTGGAACAAAAAATTGCATAAAATTGCATAAAATTAAGTCACGTGGGATATTATCCGATACCGAATGATGATCCACTTATATTTAAAATTTATTTCGAATAAAGAATCGTTTAGGGTCATTAACATAAGTAAAATCAAAACAAATGACGACCGGAATTCAGTTATAATTCATTTCGGCGTCAAGTGAATTTTCATGCAACAACAAAATAATAGCGAATTGAAACTAAATTCGGTACTGAAACTCGAAATAAGTGTGGAAATTAATTCGTTATTTGAGACCGTTTTTAATTTACAAGTGGAAAACCACTTGGTATTTAAAATCGGAACAAATATAGAGTGAAAACAAAGTAGAACCTTGCACATTGCTTACTCATAATTTTGTACTATTTTTGAGTTATTAAGATGTAAAGTAAAACCTTGCTTATGGGTTTCTCATAATTTCACACATTTGCCAAAGATACCTCTATGAGGGACTATGTGTCGATCAATGTTAGCTTCCTCATAGAGAAAACTTTGACACATGTGTCAAATTATGAGAAAGCCATGACCAAGGTTCTACTTTGAATCTTAATAATCTCGAAACGGTATGAAATTATAAGACAGCCATGAGCAAGGTTCTACTTTACATCTTAATAATTTTGAAACGGTCTGAAATTATGAGGAAACAATGTGCAAGGTTCTACTTTGCATTCGTGTTTTCATATAAAAACCGCCCGTAAATCTAACGAGTCCTGAATAAATATACAGGGAATTCCATGTAAAAGCTGAAAAATTGCAAATCATATCGAATCTGAACGTCTGTACGGATTTTGTCAAAAGTCAATACCAAACATCTTTCGATAATAGTACAACTTGTACCGAATCTTAGCCCGATATCTTGACAATTGTGGAAGCTAGAGCACGCATGCGTTTATTTAAAAAATTTCAAAACGACATAAAATATGAATGGCCCGATAAATTTTCCCCAAACTCAATACAAAATATGTTTCGATAATAGTGCAACTTTGTGTCAAATTTTACTCCGATATCTCGAAAATTGTGCCGGCTAGAGAGCGCACAGCGATTTCTCAAACCTGAAAGCTCGATATCTCTAAAATTGTGGGAGCTCGAAACCGAAAATAAATCTTTGAATTTTTTTATCGCGTACAAGCAAAATAACTATGTGGATTCTTAAGAAAATTGAATCATGCCATGCGCCGTAAATCCTTTTCATGTGTGACAGATTATAGCTTGATATTTCAAGCCGTTTTCAAGTTGTGAACGTTCAACCAATGTTACACGCGCGCACACACACACACACGCACGCGCACACACACACACACACACACACACACACACACACACACACACACACACACACACACACACACACACACACACACACACACACGCATGGGCGCCCACCCACAGACACAGACTCTGGACCAGCAATGGATAGAGAGTTCACTTACTATCTATTGCCTCTCGGGAGAGCCAAATTCCACAGAGCGCGGCTCCAGGTGGAGGATAGTCAAAAATCATCTACAGTGCAGGGATTCGGAAGTCTAGTACCGGTCCAGGACGGAGGCGTTGAAGCAGACCTCGCTGGACCGTCATTAAATTACTGCGGTACTCCCCCGGAGAGACCAGGCCGGAGACAGTTCGAATGTGACTGGAACACGTAGGAGCGACGAGACGAAGAAACAGGCAAGTGCATTACCTGAAGGACAAGACAGCAGCCAAGCAGCAGCTTAAACAAATTGAAGAAAAGGAGAAGGGCGCTTTCGCAGAGCTCAGCAAACGTGTCAAAATCATCAACGGGGTTGTCGAAGAATTCAGTAACATCTACAAAGCTATTTGCAGCGCGATCGCGGAGGAGGTTATCTTCTATGAACAGATGCAGGACCACCGGAAATCTAAGGTTTTCGCGGAAGCCCGCGAAGCACAGATCCAAGATCTCGAAAGACCCTGTGAGGAGGAACGCGGAAAAAAGATGTCTAAAGAGCTAGCGAATTCTCAACTCGGAGGAAGCACGCAAGCCGAAACAGGAGAAAAGGATGGGAACGAAACATCTAAGGTAGCCGGTAGAAAACCGAACGCGAAAAGCACTAGAAAGAAGCAAGAGGCGTCTTCTTCGCCTGAGATGGTTGCAGTTGGGAAAAAAAAGAGGCGGAAACACCGGCCCAGAAGTGGAAAACCCTCTTTCCGGCAGGAATCTTCAAAAGGAGATTGTCACAAACGGCACCGACTGGGAGAAGGTGGATCAGAAGAAACGACCGTCGCAGAAGAAGGAACGCGCTCAAAATCCTCCAACGACAGGTACACGTAGCAGATGACCGGAAGCCGTAGTAGTGGGCGTACCGTCAGCCTCATATGTCAGTTCCGCTTTTCCGGACCGAGTGTTATCGGCGGTCCTTCGTGGTGGCTGCATGCACAGCGTGGAATGCGCTGCCAATCGAGGTACGAGGGACGAGGACTTTAAGGGAATTTAAAGATGCGCTCCGGGCGATGCTTTTAGCGGGGATGGTAGGGTAGCGAGCGCTCTATTTTGTAATTATTCATTTATATTTTCCGGCGTCGAAACGTTACACAGCGGTGTAAACGCTTTCTGTATCTTTTTTTCTTCAACTTCTCTTTTTATTGTTTTACTTTGTATTTTTAATTTTAATTTTTATCTTTATTTTTATTGTTATACTTATGCGTTGACATTATAAATAATGTATTTCGTTTTAAGCACGGTACTCTTAGGGGGCTTCGGCCCCAGAGTACGAAATAAAAACAACATTCATTCATTCATTCATTCATATGCGGACATTCTCCGGAAAATAAAAAGGGGGGGTAGACTTGGAAGACTGCATTGCGGAAATTTCCATGATCGGGAGAACTCGTACTAGCGGGATCTTGGTCGAGATTGAAAGAGGAACAGGAAGTGCCGGAAAATTAAAGAATGCAGTAGCTACCTTGCTAGGGGAGATGGCAACCGTGAGGGCGATGGGTCAAACGGATACTTTGCAAATTCGGGATCTCGATGAGGTTGCGGAAAAAGGTGACATAGTCGAGGCTATAACATCGAGATGGAGTCAAAAAAGACACCATAAAGGTGAAAGCTCTAATGGCGGCTTTCAGGGGAACCCAAGTAGCAGTGGTGACCGTTCTAGAAAAAGTAGCGGGAAAGCTACTAGAAACCGGAAAACTCAAAGTGGGGTGGGTCATATGCCGGGTCAGACAGAAGGTCGACATACTACGTTGCTTTAAGTGTCAAGGCTTCCGCCACGTCGCGCTTGACTGTAAAGGGCCGGATAGGACGAAACACTGTCGTCTGTGCGGGAAGGAAGGCCACATCTCGAAGGTCTGTAAAAGAGATCCGTTCTGCGTAATATGCAGCGAAACCGAAAAGTAAGGCGGAGCTAATCATAACACCTTGCACATCCTCGGAAGTGCAAGGTGCTCTTCCTTCCAGGAGGCTAAGCAACAAAAACCAAATGGCTAGGTTTTCACAAATTAACCTAGGGAGAGGCAGAGAAGCTCAGGATCTCCTGATGCAAGTGGCAGTAGAAAAAAGGCGGATATACTGATAATCAGCGAGCAGTACAGAAAACCCGACACAGGAACGTGGTTTCAGGATGAGACCGCAAAGTTTGCGACCGCCGCCCTGAACAGTAGCACCAAGATCGAGAAAGTAGGAGAATCCACGGTCGATTCTGTATGGGGAGAGATCGGGGAGGTGAGAGTGTACAGCTGTTACTTTTCGCCGAACCGAGACTACACGGAGTACGTGAGGCAGCCCGACCAACTGAAAGAGAGTCTAAGGCTCAGTTGTGGATGTAACCTTTGGGTCGAAAGGAGTGGTGGCAAGAACGGCAGTATGGAAAGTACTGGAAGACGCAACACTTAGCGATCACCAATACTTGGAATTCGAGGTCAACGTTCGCCCGCGAGGACAGCAACGAAACATGGACGAGGGGCCACCAGAGATGGGAGGATACTCCAGAAACTGGACAAGCTACGATTTAGAGGCGCTGGAGAGGACAAAAGCACAGAGAAACTGGCAAGTACTCGCAGAACCGGGTGACGCAGACGTAGTAGTCCGCTTCGTGCTTAAAGCAGTGACAAGGCCACGCCACGCAGGAAAAAACGCGCACAGACAAGGGAGTCAGTGTACTGGTGGAACACCGAGATAGCTGATCTGAGACGGGAATGTATGGCGGCACGCTAACGGCCCAATGACGTCGAAGGCAGGACGAAGATGGTCAAGAGTACGAGGCACTGCAGTCGCAGTTCAGGGAGGCTAGAAAGAAGTTGATAAAGGCCATACGAAGAAGCAGCACGAGGAATAGGTGGGTGGAACTCTGCCGCACTATAGACGAGGATCTATGGGGGTTATCCTACAGGTTGATAACGAACAAGCTGGTAGGTCGGCAACCGATCCCTGGAATATCATGTCCGAAAAAGATGCAAGCGATGGTGAGCACCTTATTCCCGGTCCAGGACCGACGGCTAGTAGGATCAAGGCAAGGTGAAGAAACAAGAATAGAACCCCTAACCATCGAGGAACTCAAAGAGGCGGAAAAACGGCTCAAGTACGGGAAGGCACCGGGGCCAGATAACATTCCGAACGAAATAGTACGGGAGGTCATCGAAGTTTGGTCAGAACTGTTGCTACAAGCATACAATGTCTTCGGAACGGAGTCTTATTTCACCAGCGGTCGAAGAAGCAGCAGCTAGTTTAACTACGGAAAGGGGACAAGCCACTAAACTAGCCTTCATCGTATCGCCCGATATGCCTACTCGACAACCTCGGGAAGCTATTCGAGACTGCTGCTACAGAGACTGGAGAAACACGTCGAAAGGCAACGAGGTCTTTCCAAACGCCAATACGGGTTCCGGAAAGGAAGATCGACGGTGGACGCCATAGCGGAGGTCATAGAGATAGCTAAAACGGTAAAGCAGGGCACTTGGAAGACCAAGGGTTTCCGTGCGCTGGGGACGCTGGACCTCAAGAACGCTTTTAACACTGCAAGGTGGGACCGAATCATGGACGCCCTAAGATCGAGGCAGACGCCGGAATACCTGAGAAGGATTATCGACAGCTACCTGAACGACCGAATCCTTACTTACGATACCGAAAACGGTTCAACCGAATACAGAGTGACGGCAGGAGTTCCACAGGGATCGGTTCTTGGACCGTTCCTGTGGAATTTAATGTACGATGGATTGCTCAACCTAGAATTTCCGAAGGGGGTAACAATAATCGGGTTTGCCGACGATGTAGCCGTTGTCGTCACAGCACGGACGACAGGGACACTGGAGGTCTCCGCAAACGAAAGTCTTCGTCGCGCCAGTAACTGGCTGGATAAAAACGGCCTGCAGCTAGCAGTCCGAAAAACAAAAGCGGTCCTGGTTACGGGCAAACGGCTTTTCACCCCGCCCAGCCTAATCTTGGGAGAGGGGAGACATCGGGTGGACTAGAGGCGTGAGGTACCTCGCAGTTCAAAAAGACGGAGGACTGCGGTACGTGAAGCACGTTGTTGAAACGACGGAAAAAGCAGCAAAAACCGCAGCCGCACTAGCCCGTTTAATGCCAAATATCCGCGGCCATAAAGGAGAAAAACAGAGACTACTGAATAGTGTCATACACGCAAAAATATTGTACGGGGCCGAAATTTGGAGAGAAGCGGTCGATAAGGTGGGAGCGCAGCGCCGGTTGGCAGCGGTACCGGAAGCAGCGCTGGTTTTGGCACGCACGCCACAAATCGACCTGCTGATCCAGGAAAAACAAGAAGTGTACAGAGAGCTGCGAGGGTACAACGACAGACAAGGAAGAAAGCAGGAGGTGCAAACGTCAGTAACAGGGTATGTCAAAAACTCATGGAGACATGGCAAGACCGGTGGAATAGCACGACTAGAGTGCGATGGACACATCGACTCATCCCGAACGTAAAAGCGTGGTACAGCAGGAACCATGGGCGAAGGAGTTACCATCTCGCGCAGGCGCTCACGGGCCACGGCTGTTTCAATGCGTACCTGGAAAAAACTAAGAAAACGGATAACGGGGAATACCTCAACTGCGGCCACAGCCCAGACGACGCAGCACACTATGATCGAGTGCCCAGCATCAGACAAGAAGAGGATTAACCTGCACATGGCGCTGGGCGGAAAAAATCTGCAGGAATCGAACCTCTTGGAGGTTATGCTGATGGACGAGCAGTCATGGATTGCTGTCCAGGCTTTCATTACTGCAACTATGAAAAGGCAAGAAGAAGCCAAAAGAGCAGACAAGGAGCGGAGGTTGGGACGAGAAAGCTAATTAGAGCACACAGACACGCCCTCACAACAGAACGGAGAAGGAAGGGAGTAAGGAAAAGGGAGAAGGGTCCCAGGTGAGGGAAGAATAATAGCAAGTCACCGAGCAATGTAAATGCAGGTACAGTGAACGAAGCGAGGAGACCGGGGGGAAGGGGGTTTAGTCAGTAATAAACTGACACTACCCACAACATCTGTGTGTCTCATGCAAGATTCCCCCCCCCCAAAAAAAAGACACAGACACGCACACACGCACACGCACACGCACACGCACACGCACACGCACGCGCACACGGACCTGCACACGCGCGCACGCACGCACGGACACACACGCACACACACACACAAGCACACGCACACGCACACACACATACGCACACGCACACGCACGCACACACTCATCCGGATATTTTTACTGAACGTTATTTTTAGATGTTTTGGGATATTCTGAACACGTTTTCATGAACGTCTCGAAAAAAAAATTTCACCAAAACAAAGCTTATGCTATGAGGAAGCAAAACACTTGGTGACTAAAATCGAAATACGAGTGAAAAAATTTTGAATTTTTGAAGAATACATTTTGTCCATCCCTGCCACTATGTGGATCCAATACCCATTAACTGTTTGCATGGTAGATCCAGAGTATAGCGATCAGGGGATACAGTACAGTTTTGGAATGTTCAAAATGTCCCTAAAGGTCTGAAGGATTTCGAAGTTCTCACACGAGATAAAAACACAATATTACGGAAGAAAAACTTCCGATTCGTAAATCTTTCACCACAGAATTGGAAATCTAGTTCGAAATTGACTGCTATCGGAAAATTAGAGTAGCAGCAGTGACTCGACTAAGCTTGACATTGCATGTTTTTCAGTTACTTCTTTATACTTGACGACGAGACGCCGCCGCGTAAATCGATTAGTCTACGTTTGTGTCCATACATGCTTGTGTCTTTACGACACATATTCAAATTCAGTACCGAAATTCGATCCACTTACATATGGGTTAGTTGTTCGTAAACCCGTATCAGAAAACACTGGAATTTCAACGTTTACGCTAAGATTTGAGCGTAAACAATCGAGTCCGAGCGTAAACGCTGAATTTTCGAGTGTTTACACTGGAATTTAAGCGCCAACACTAGAGTGCAAGCTTAAACACTGGATTTTCGAGTGTTTACACTGGAATTAGAGCGTGAACACTCGAGCTCGAGCGTAAACGCTGAATTTTTGACTGTTTACTCTAGAAGGTGAGTTTTAACACTGGAAGTTGAGTGTTTTCCTTTAATATTAAGTGTTTACACTCCAGATAAAGGTATTATATATCCCGGGAAGTTGAGTGTTATTGCCTCTGTTGAGTTTCACATCTGAAAAAAGTTCAAATTCCAGTGTTATAAGTAAGTCAAGAATTTAACTTGTGAAGAAGTTTAAAACTGAATTTCAATAAGGCATTCTATTTTGTCATACGCTTCGATTTCAGTAGGAAACTTAAATTCCGATGCAGTGTTTGATTTTAGTGCAACGGTTTCAATCTAGTTAAAGAATAAAATTTAAGTGTAACACTGAGATCGCAGTGTCACGCTTAAAGTCGAGCAAAACACTGGAATTCCGATGTACAGTGGATTTCGGTGTAATAAATTCCAGTATAACACTCGAATTCCAGTGTAACACTCATATTCAAGTGTAACACTCGAATCCCAGTAGAACACTGGATCGAGTATACGAAATGACACTACACTCGATGAAGTGTAGTGTTAAAACTCGAAATTCCAGTGTTTTGCTTCCTCATAGAGGAAGCTTTGTTTTCGTGAAATTTTTTTTTTTTCATGTTCATGAAAACGTGTTCAGTATGTCTCAAAACACCTAAAAAATACATTTAGAAAAAATGTCCGGATGTATGTGTGTGTGTGCGTGTGTGCGTGCGTGCGTGCGTGCGTGCGTGCGTGCGTGCGTGCGTGCGTGCGTGCGTGCGTGCGTGCGTGTGTGTGTGTGTGTGTGTGTGTGTGTGTGTGTGTGTGTAGTAATGGTTAACCGCTCACAACTTGAGAACGGCTCGCGATATCAAGCTGAAATTTGTCACACAGATGAAGGGTTCACGGGGCATAGCACAATTTAATTTTTGGAAAAATCTATCAAGTTATTTTGTTTTCACAGCATTTTTTCAAAATTCAAAAAATTATTTTTGGTCTCTAGCTCCCACAATTTCAGAGATATCGAGCTCAAATTCAGTATAATGTTTAACGAGTACAGGGAAATGCTCGATACCGAATTTGGAAAAAATCCACGCATTGCTTTACTTTTAAAGCATTTTTTAATGTGAAAAAAACGATCCTTACACTCTAACTAGAGCAATTTTTGAGATATCGGACTTAAATTTGGTACGAAGTTGCGCAATTATCCAAAGAGAAACCCGATTGAATTTGGGCGTAATCCATCAAGCCATTCATATTTTATGGCGTTTTGAAATTTTTCCAAAAATCAATGTAACTGCTCTAGCTTCCATAATTTTTTAGATGTCTAGCTGGAATTTAGTACGAAGTTGCACTACCATCGAAAGAGGTTTAGTATTGAATTTTGACAAAATCCAACAAGACGTTCAGATTCTATGGCGTTTTGAAATTTTTCCAAAATTCAATGTAAGTGCTCTAGCTTCCATAATTTTCTAGATATCCGGCTGAAATTTAGTACGAAGTTGCACTATCATCCAAAGGAATTTCCTATTGAATTTGGATGAAATCTAACAAGGAGTTCAGATTTCATGCGAATTATAATTCTTCAAATTTCACATGAATTGCCCCATGTAGATTGATTTCGACTTACATCACATTCACAAGGAGCCCTGAACGTCACGAAAGTGAACAAGGGTGCAAAGTAGAACCTTGCACATTGCTTCCTCATATTTTTGGACCGTTTTTAAATTATTGAGATGTAAAGTAGAACCTTGCTTATGGCTTCCTTATCTTCTTACACATTTGCCAAAGCTTCCTCTATGAGGAAGCCAAAATTGATCGACACATGGTTCGTTATAGAGGAAGCTTTGGCAAATGTGTAAGAAGATAAGAAAGCCATAAGCAAGGTTCTACTTTACATCTCAATAATTGAAAAACGGTACAAAACTATGAGGAAGCAATGCACCCTTGTTTTTTTTTATACGGGAAGACAGTTCTGGTAGAGTTATGAATATCTTGAACAACGTATCCTCTAAACTTTTGATCGTTTGCAATCAATAGTCCCTGATTCTATCGTCGTAAACTGTTCGATTGCAGCAGTTCGTTCCACAACCGCTATGCTATGTATGGAGATACAAGGACCCACCAGGAAATGCTGTCGTTGTAAATTGTCCCGAGCATCACGAGTATCGATATAAAATAGAAGAACGAATCCCGGCAGAGGGGCCACCAATTGAGCTTCGACGGAGTTGCTGTGCAGAGCCCGCACACCGCAATTACGAACATTATGTTGAACACCGCGCTGCCGATAACGCCACTGACCTATCACGAACGAGCACAAAATGTAATATAATGTCGGAACGATGTTGCAGTCGTTACAAAAGTTTTTCGCCGTAGTTATCAAAGCTCACAATAGTACATTATGACACTAGTACGAAAAAACTTTTTGTGACGCGTGTGAGTTTGCAGAACGAGCCGAAGGCGAGTGTTGCAATCACACGAGTCCAGAAAACGTTTTTCGTACAAGTGTCGTACGAACTTTTATGTCACAAGGTGTGTAAATGCGGTTTGAAGCAAACGCAGTGAGCGTAAAACCGCACTTTTACGCCCAGCGTGACATAATCAGTATTTTCATAACAACAATAAAGAACATACCCCAATATCGTCTTTTGCGAAGAAAACACCTATAATTACGGTAGCTAACTCCGGTGCCGATGATCCAGCAGCCATAAACGTAGCCCCGGCAACGTCCGGTGGTAATCTTAGCTCTGAATTCAATTCCATGAAATTACCATTTAGATGTCCATGGTTCTTGAATTGAGAATCTCAAAATATTACCTACAAGTTTTAACATCGTTTCGTACCTTCGCAGATTCGATCGAGACTGGCAACAAAGTAATCATCGCAAACGATCGCGAGCCCGAGGAAGGTGTAGACGGCCACGATGATATGAATTAAAAGACCTCCATGTTTCCTCGCACTAGGGCCCATCATCGGTTGCGGAAATTGCTCGATCGCGGGCGGTGAACAATTTCCGCGTCTTGGTCTCCACGTTGGATGTGCCTCGTTCTTCGGTGTCGTAGTGAATATCGTCTGGGCCGTCTGCAAATATGGAGAGAAAACAATTCCAAACTCGCCAGCAGTTTCACTGCAAAAATAGTAATAGTTGATCACTAACGGTAAAGGGCGCCGATTTGACTTGAGAAATATAGTTTTTCATATTGTCAACTATAACCGTCTGTTCTGTCGATTTTGCTTTCATGGATTCCTTAGCTTTTATCGTTGTTCGCTCTCGAACTTTTGGGAGGTGGGTAGTCATTGATGGCTCGATTTTCATTGTTTTTGCCTCGTTCCCGAATGCTGCCTTTTTCCGATCAGCCTTATTGTCTTTCCGGGCCGATTCAGATACTGGAACCGTCCCCACAGTCGGCATTGTGAAACTCTCAGAGGAAGTTTCAGCGCCGGTTTTCATGGTCCCCGGGTCTTTCGTCGTCGAAGAAGCTACCAGTTGAATTGAGATGTAGAGGAGAAAAAGACCAACCTGAAGAGGCCATTTTTCTCGTCGTGACAGACGTCTTGGTCTGTTCGGCATCGTTTGTGGCTGCAACAAAATTGTTCAGATGAAAATAAAAAAGTCGGGTTGCGTGGGGAAATAAATGCACTTGTGCCTGGCTTGGGCAGCACACCGAAATGCGCGGGTATAATGAGCGTGACCAGTGCAATATTCGATATCCTGAATTACGTCGTAAGTTCTACATACCGCGATGAGTCTAAACATTTAAGACCGCCTTCGAACGGTTGAACAAATTCCATCGGAAAAATCATGTCACTGGGTGATAGACAGATATTTGAATGAACTCGAAGTGGGTTTTTTTGCAAGAAATGAATTATTGGCAGCCTCAAAATGTAATTAAAATTATGCGACCAATGGCTCGATTATGATAAGTAACGAACCGATTTCAATGTAAATGTTGTTTTCCGTGGCAGGTCGGTATTCATAACCCAGAAATTAATATACCAGTACGGTTACAATATTGTATCGGGAATCATCGGTAATCCATTTCTCATTGTGATTTTTATTTTAATCAGCAATTCACTCATCTGCCTTTTTTGAGCAAACGTAGCTTCACCACGAACACGATAGTATTAATGCTCGGTTATACAAAGTGTCCTACCTAAGATGACCCTCTTGAATATCTCGCTCATAACGATGTAAAAAATGTTTTAGACAGGAATTGTTTGACGTCAAAGTGGATACGGGACAGTATCGAGCACACAATTTCCCTAACGTCGCAGCCGAGGCCAATGCTGGTAAATAAGTTGTATCTTGTTTCCATTGAACGAAATGATTCGAAAACGAGGAATCTTGTCATAAACTGATAGTAAATACGTTCTTCAGGGTTCCGTAGCAGCCTATGAACTCTTATGGTTTTGGTCTAGCTATCCGTCCGGGCGTCCTTCTGTTTGTATATCACAGTCCTCCCAATCTCCCATTTATGTACCTATCGAGATGAAATTTGGTATAGAAAACGAATATCCGAAACGTTTCGGACGGATGGCACAAACCGTTATTAGTAGGTATTTCATGTGGTAGGAGAAAAAATCGTGAATCGACCGAAAAACGTGTAAAAAAAATGGAGTGCTCCGAAAATCTATATTAGCTTATCAGACAATCCTATATGCGAAATATTGAAGGTAAGTGTAGACATATAGTTCCGCGGGGCTATTCTGGAACAAATGAAAACCGATATAGAAAAAACTCATTCGGCATTGAATCGAGGCGATTTTTTCAGTTCGTTTTCATATACAACATTTTCATTTGATGTAACAGTGTAAAAGGTACGTCAATATGAATTTTACAACGGGGTATTCTAACCTTCAAAAAAAAGCTTACTCACATTCTTAAATATTTATATTTACTTGTACCAAGTATTTGTGTCAACAATGTCTAAAAGCTTATTAAAAATGTTGTTTTGAACATCATATCATAAGTTACGTAAATGTGTGGTAGTGATTATGTGATTCTTCTGTTAAAGATGATGGAAGACAAAAATTCTCTCCCTCTCGCTCGCTCCGCCGCGAGCGCCGATAGTGATGTCTCTCTCGCACTCGAATAGGTCTTCCATCACCTTAAGGCAAAGCGCTCTTGAGGTCAACTTCTGTCCGTCAACTCGTACGGAGCTTTCGTCAACATTCTTCCATCAACTCTTATGGAGCTTCCGTGTCCCTCATGAAGCCAACGAATAAAGCGTGCAAGAGGCCGTAACATGCAGACGAATAATTCATCCCCCTAGAGGCGATATTTTTCGTTATCGTGCCTCCAAAAAGGAATGTTACATTGTTAAAGCTTAATGGCGAGCATCATTTAAATAAAAAATCGAAATAAAAAATCGATTTTACTTTTATCAAAAATGTTATAGCCATGTTAAGCCCTGAGTTATAGGAAGGGCTATTCTAATTTATATTTTTAGGAATACCATTAAAACGCAAGGCGTAACTGTTTATGTTACATTCGATTTATTCAGAAATAATAGAATCAGGTTAGAGAAGAAGAATCACACTGTCTTAATATTACTTACAATATGGTGCGTTGTTGTGGTTCTTTTCTTTCGTACAAAGGTCTAGTTTGGATTTGATTGGCTGTTTCGTGAAACAGATGAAACGCTTTTCACAGAAGTTTCACTGCTTTCCGAAACTGAATCTTTAGGTTATTGATTAGTCGGAACGCTTTTCACAGAGGTTCCGACGTTGGGTGATATAATAATTTGTTTACTAAGAATAGGGTGAGTTCTAATTCTGACGCCGATTACTCGCGATATATTTATTAGAACGCTCACCTCGATGACTTTCCGATCCCTCGGGTAGAAAGGCTTGGCCAGAAGGGCCGAAGACACGCGCTAACCACCGACGAAAAGACTAGCGAGGACTCAAGACGACACTCGGGGTGTGAGTACCGCCGAGTTCAGAAGTTTAAGAAAGACTAATGATCTTCAATTCATTGGTTGCCCAAGTCGACATGATCGTTTGATTTTCTGTAATCGTCATCAGTTTCCCTTGCTTCGCCTCTTCGTCGAGGTTTTTGACTTTAGTCGAGGTCTTCGGCCTCGGTCGAAGTCTTTGACTTCAGTTGATTGTCCTTGCGGTGGTGATCGGCTGACGCTCACGTGATCGTCTATTTCGTCTTTTGGTCGAGAGTTTTTGATCGTTCGGGTTGTCGCTAAGCCGTGATTGATTCAGCTCTGCCGATTTTTAGCTGAATATGTAAAACGTTCAGTCATCTAACATCTGTGGAAGGAACAATAATTTCGCCAACCACGGAGCGATGATATTTCGCAATTTATAGACAAAAGATATTTCGATTTAATCGGGATATAACAGCCATATAAAGCATCTGAACGCTGTAGGATTTATCACAACATTTTTTACATGTCGTAGTTTTCGGACCATACGACTCAACGGATTTTCAATTCTGACATCTCATTTTCCTTGTTACAGACGACTAAAAAATTTTTGGGTGAGTGTAGGATTTCTTTTTCGACGCTCTCTAGATATTATGGCAACCTCTAACGTGAAAAAAATAGCGTTCCAATTTTTTAGGTGACTCAGCCTTTGGAGGGTATAAAAAATTGTGCCTTACAAGGAGACCTTACGACGTGGTAATTTTTGTTTGGAGCGCGACTCTTATCAACGAAAGATCATTACTAGTGGTGTCATTTGTGAAAGTAATAGGACGCACTATTTTTTTGTTTTCAAGAAAAATGACTTTGAAAAACAGGGAGGGGCATCCATTCAATGAAAATCTATTTCAAATACTTTTTCAATCGAATAACTATGACTAATTATCATGCAAGAATCAATATTTTCACATTTTTGCAATAATTATGACCAAATTACGTGAATCATGATTGTACAATGAACTGAAATATTTAATAAATCTAGTAAAATTCGTTATCATTGGATCCGAAAAGTATTCGAAATACATTTTCATCGAATGAATGCCCATCTCTGTTGAAAAATATCATGACGATAATATTCACAGTTCATAGCGACCATATTCAACCATCCACGAACGCTTCAATGGTAAGGTGCTTGGTTAGCAGCCGTAACGTTTCGGGTTCGAGTCCTGCTAATGATTGTATAAGCAATGTGCGGATATATTATATATATTATGTCGAATTCTTAAAATTTACCGCATAGAAATGATTATTATTCCTGTTATACTTTGCTGATTCAATTTCGTTGACGACGGAATAAAGGACGATTTGCGAAGAGAAAGACAAAAGTGGGTGAAATCGTTTTCCGATTGAAAATAAATATCAGATGTAATTGAATTGGCATAATATCATTGAATATCATGAACAAATTGTGTGAATGAACATTTGAATGTTCATTCGTACAGACAGAAACATGAGAAATAAATGACTTCAGCAGGACTGGAACCTGCAACGTTACGGTCTATAACCGATATTATTATTAGATTATAATTAATTAGCATGTTCCGTAGAATCATAAGATTGTCAAAGGTTTCAATAAACGAAGAAAGAAAATAACCACTCAGTCGTTGGGTTTAACATTGCCCAATGGCGGAGGGCATATTCCGCTCTGATGGACATACGATAATTGCTGGCGCAGCAGCTTATTGTGCCGATCTATAATGTAGATATTGTTTTTTGTTTTAAAACGTACAGCTTGGTGTTATACATGTTTGTTTAGTAGGTTGAAAGTGATTATGCATTGGTAAGATTGAAAAAACCCCACTCCTTGATCGCGTAGTTTACTACAAATTTAGATTACTTTAAATATACAATAATTACAATATATACAGACTTGCAGAAACCAAGGAGAATGACTTAATTAAGGGTAAAAAGGGAGTATTCTGTTCCGTATATGGCGTTTACGGATAAGGAGTTTACGAGAGTGTTTCGTATCTAGCGAGAGCCACCAATATTTATTGAACTGGAGTTTTGAGAAATCGTAATAGTCGATTTTTGGGATCGCGGTGGAGAAAGCAAATTTGAGCTTATCAGTAATTAAATCGGAATGTTTTAGCGCCACTCTTTTGTTAGCTTTATTGAGCTTTCAGTGGAAAAGAATTCGTACGTTATTTTTGTTTTGTATAAGACCATTCTGATAACAGTATACAAAAGTTCAAGGAGCGACGTATCCGCTTAATAATTGGATGCTCGATAGTATGGGGTCTTAAACCATCAAGTTGAGGATGATGGCGTTATTCATTTTGGGAAGATTACTGGAATAATTTTTTGTTAATTTGAAAATAACATTGTCGATTCGCGGAATACCGGCGACTAAGTATAATCTATCGTTTGCAATGTGGTGACACGACATTTCAACCGCGAACAAAATAACCGCGACATAATAACCAAATTCCCCGGACGACGAAATAACCGAACGATAAAATAACCGAGACAAACCAACCGGACGACAGAATAACCGATGACAAAATAACTGACGGATAAAATGAAATAACCGAATAACCGCGACAAAATAACCGAAAACAAAATAACCGGACGACAGAATAACCGGAAGATAAAATAACCGTCACCGAATAACATAGGAATGGGGCGTGGGGGGTTTAGTTTTTTGTGGTTCCTTGGGGGGGGGGAGGCGTCTCGGGCGCGGCGTCGAGGGGCGGAGCCCCCGTGGGGGCCCGACTATTCCCCATAGAATAAAAAACAAAATTTAAATGATTTCATCAATTTGTAATCGTTGAGCGGTGCGACTACTGAGCGTGCTGGCAACTATGTGAGCGGCGAAGCTACGATAACCGTGGCACCGGCGTCCGATTAATTTTTTCCTATAATACAACAAATAAAAATTGAATAAAAAAACATAGTAAATAATAAATAATAATAATAAATAATAAATAATAAATAATTCTGTATGGGGGCTCTGTATGTGTGTAGAATCTGGCGAATACCAGCTGTACCTGTAGGACCAGCGCCACTATCGGAACAAATGGTTATTAATAACATATTAGCCGACGGCCCAATAGAGACACCGAACTGCTCCGTAACCCACGAACTAAGCACTCACTATTTGAATTGTGTTCGTTCTGTTCCCATAGCATTCAGTCACTGTAACCTCAAATTTAGTTGTTATTTTTTTTCATCGCTGTTTAAATTATTTGTACTGTCCATCTTGTGTTACTTTAGCATTCAGTCATTGTAACCTCAAATTTAGTTGTTTTTTTCATCGCTGTTTAAATTATTCGTACTGTCCATCTGGTGTTACTGTTTGTTGTTAGACTTGTTGAACATGCCACTGCATTTTGGTTCATCCAAGAAAAATAAAAAGCAGCTCATTCTTGACGGATATACTTTTACTTTGAAGAACCGGAATAAAAACGACACCACATGGCGGTGCACACAATATCACCCAGATCTCGCTTGTAAAACAACCGTCAAAACGACCTCTGACGGAAGGACAGGTATTATTTAAGTTTTTGGTTTCCGTAATTCTTTTATTTTTTTCAAATCAATGTATGTAGGTGATACTATTGGAAAGACCCCTGTTCATCATCATGCAGCGGATGTTGCATCCCTCGAAGATATTAGTGTTAGGCGTCAAGTCAAAAGACGTGCTGTCCAAAGTGATGATGCTCCAAGTGCTGTAATTGCAAACACTGTTTCTTCGGAATCAGCTTCTGTTAGTGCGCAACTCCCAAAAACTACATCGATGTTACGGAATGTCCAGCGTAGCCGTAGAATTCTGAATGGGCCATTTGTTGAGCCTGCGTCTCGCAGCGAATTAGTTCTTCTCGAACTTTTTACGAAGACTGCGAAAGGAGATAATTTCCTATTTTGTGATAGCGAAGGTAACCGATCTAGGTTATTGATATTTGCTCCGGAGGGGAATCTCGATGAATTGGCTCGTTGTGAGCAGTGGTGCGGAGATGGAACTTTTTTTATTGTGCCTGGGATTTTATGTCAGCTGTACACTATCCATGGTGTGAAAGTGGTAAGGTTCTGCCGCTAGTTTATGCATTGCTCCCTTGTAAGTCTGAAGAAATATATTTTAAATTGTAATGCGTACTAAAGGAGCGCAAGCCTAAACTGAATCCTCGGCGTATAATGGTTGACTTCGAAACAGCATTTGTGGTGGCATTCGAAAGAATTTTTCCTCATGCGCAGGGTTTCCGATGTTTATTCCACTCTGGGCAGTGCCTATGGTTTAAGGTACAGTCTGCGGGGTTGCAACATTTATTTAACACCGATGTAGATTTTGCTACGAATGTTCGCATGTTGATGGCACTTGCTTTTATACCTGTGGACGGTGTCGTACAGGGGAAAGCGCTTGTGAAAAACCCAGCTTATCTTCAGAGTAAGGGGTCATTCGATGAGCTGGTCCAATATTTCGAAATTACTTGGGTAGGTTTGGTATCACGGAGTGGTAAACATCGTCGTCAGCCGTTGTTCGAGCGACCTTTCTGGAATTATTATGATGCAGTTCTGAATAATATCATGCGCACGAATAATGCTGCCGAAGGATGGCATCATTCATGTAATGGTACAGTTCGTGTAAATCATGCCTCTGTGTCAAAGTTCCTGCAAGTAGTTATTGCCGAGCAAGGGTTAACTGAGCTGACATTCAATCAGATAAAAACCGGATTGAGTGTCGTTAAGAAACGCCGACAAGCATGATTGTGAACGATTATAGGCCAGACGATGTTTTAAGTTACTTGAAAAATATTGCCTGCGTATTGAAACTGTAAATTATTATTTATCGATGCTATCATATTGTTGTTATTAATTATTTATTCGATATTGCAATATCCACGAAACTTTTTCATATTGTAAATTATTATTGATCGATGTTGATTTATTGTTGTTATTCATTGTTAATGTTATTTATCATATGTAACGACCTATATATAATCCAATTTTGCAACGGCCCACATATCTTAACTTTTCCCACACAAAGCATCTTCATCATCAGTTTCACGGTAAGAGCGAGCCGTTGGAAACTTTTCCCAACGGTCGCCCTTATCACCACACTCACACTGCAACCAACATCCGCCGGCCCAGACGCTGACCCAGCAATCCCACGACAAAGGGACGCTGCGTCGCGCTGGACCCACCGTTAAAGTGGGGGCGTTGTCAACCCCGCGAACGAAGACGCTCTAGGCCAACGGGCTAGTCGACACGACTCCACCACTTCACTTGACCACCCGACCGCAACAGAGTAGCACCCCAACTTATACCAACGCGATTCCTCTTACACATACAGTATCACACATAACACACATCCACACACACACATACTCACTTACTCACTCAAGCTCACACTCTCACGGCCTCGAACAAATAACAACGAACAATAAATAATACTAGTGACTACAACCGAGTTATAATTCAGCGAGTGCCCGAACCCGAAATAATGTGTCAAATGGAGCGGCACATTTGGCGTCAGAAGTGGCGGACACATAAAACCACGCGCCGCCCCCTAAATAAAATGAATTATAATAAAAATTAAAATAAAAAAAAGTGAGTGAGTGAAGAAAAAAAGAGAACAACAAATACGTGAAATCTTTTTTTCCAAAAAAAAGAATAAGTGAAGTAAAAAAAAGGGGGAGTAAAAAGTGAAATATCCGAAGCAAAAAAAAAAAACAAGAGAAAATCGCAGACTCGTTGCCAGAAAACAAAGAAGGAAGGAAGGAGGAACACCAGAGAAAAAATAAGAAGAAACCTCGTCTGAATGAAACCCACATTAATCATCGCAATGTAAGTACCAAATATATATATATATATATATATCGTATATTGTGCATGGAGGAAAAAACCGCTGCTTTCCGCTTTCACCTCCCCCTCGAAAACCCTTTCTTCCATAAAAAACAAACCTTTTTTTTAAATATAAAAAAACATATTTTTTCAAAAATCACTTATGTAAAAATACACGTTTTCGAAAAAAGTGATCGACAAAAAAAACACATACAAACTTTTTCAAAGATACCGTTGAAATACGTTCACCTTTCCCCCCCCAATAAAGACCCACTAATGTAAAACATACGCGCTTTCGAAAATAGTTCAACGTAAAAATATCCGTTTTTGTTTTTCTTTTCAAAAAAGGAGGCGACAAATATAAAATACACATTATAAATATTTTTTCGTTTTTCAAAACAGAAAAAAACAAACATAAAATTTTTCGTTTCTCTTAAAAAAAAAAAAATAACAAATATAAAATTTTTTGCTTTAAAAAAAAACGAAACAAACATAAAATTTTGCCCCCTTTTCTGAAAAAAGAAAAATAAACAATTTTTTTCTCTCTTCTTCTGTTTCCTCCTCTATTTGAAAAAAAAAGAGAGAAAGTAACAAGGATACAGCCCTCTTTATTCCTGTTATTACTTCGCCTCGGTGAAAGCCAATTACAAAAAAAGAGAGGCCCTCACATGCACATATTATATACAAACACATTTATATATGAGCGATTCCACGTGACTTCAGCCACTCAAAAAAAAATTTTCCACAAATAATTTCAAAGAATTGAGCTATTTTTTTGCAATATATTCACCGAGTGCCGATTTTTTTAAAATTTTTTTGACGGTTTTATCGTTAATTAACGTTTTTTTGTATTGTTCCATTCAAATGGCTGTATCTTTGGCAGGATTTGACGTATTTACATTTATAAAAAACGAAAATGTGCGTCTTTTTAAGGCCTTCCAGAAAAAAATTACTTTAGATTCTATTGAGCAATTTGCACGTCCGTTTCAGGGCAAAATATGCAAAAATATTTTTTTTCTCAAAAAACGCATTTTTAATTTTTCTTTTCAAAACTTTCTCAAATTCTGAATACGAAAAAAGAATTATCGGTATTTTTTATATCGTGGGACCGGCAATCGGTAATGCGCAATTTTACCGATTTCATTAATAGATTTTTTTCAGTTTGTTTTTTTTTTTTTTCATGTGCTCCAGTCGCTTTACGCGAGTTCAGAAGCCTCCAGAAAGAGAAATTAATGATTATCAATGCTCATTGAATCGCGTAAAGCGAAAAAATCAAACTGCAAAGAATCTATTAATGAAATCGGTAAAATTACGCATTACCGATTGCCGGTCCCACAATATAAAAAATACCAAAAATTCTTACTTCGTATTCAGAATTTGGGGAAATTTTGAAAAAAAAAATTAAAAATGCATTTGTTGAGAAAAAAATATTTTTGCATATTTCGCCCTGAAACGGACGTTCAACTTGCTCTATAGAATCTAAAGTAATTTTTTTCTGAAAGGCCTTAAAAAGACGCACATTTTCGTTCTTTACAAATGTAACTACGTCAAATCCTGCCAAAGATACAGCCATTTGAATGGAAAAATACAAAAAAACGTTAATTAACGATAAAACCGTCAAAAAATTTTTAAGAAAATCGGCACCCGGTGAATATATTGCAAAAATATAGCTCAATTTTTTAAAATTATTTGTGGAAAATTTTTTTTGAGTGGCTGAAGTCACGTGGAATCGCTCATATATATTATATATACGCAAACGATAGAGAGAAACAATCCGCTCCCCTACGAAACAGGTACGGTGAGCTCAAACCACACGTTTTCAAAATATATAACATAAACTTGTGCGAACATTTTATTTATCGATTTATTAACTTTCGTCGCATATCATCTCGTTCCATCCTTCTAGAAGCGAATATTTTTCTTTCCGCCCTATTAAGCGGAAAACAAAAAAACTATTTTAAGAAATACTAACAAACCAAAACCTAAAGTTTCGTACAAAAAATCTCACAATGGCTAACGAAAACGACGAAAACAACGGTAACGACACCGATATGAAATTCATCAAACGCGTTTACGGTTTCTTGGAAGATTTTGACGGGTCCGAAGGGGCATATAAAGAATTCGAGCACCGGTGCAAAAACGCGGCAGTTATAAGCCGGAATAGTAAAATCGTAGCTTCGGCCGCGAAAATGACTCAGAGGTGAGGCAAACGACTTGTTAGGAGAAATAGAATACGACACAATAGAAGCGCTCTTGAACGATCTGAAGAAGAGATTCGAAACACCGGCAGAATTAGCCGACCTCACCCTCACATTGCGAACAATGTGTCAAAACTATGATGAATCAGTTGTAAATTTTTCAACACGAATCAAGAACTCACAAAAACAGATAATCAACAGATTAATGGAGGTATACAGCGACCCGGAGAAAAGGGAATACCTAGCATTAAGGAAAGACGAAGAGGAACAACTAATCATCAAAACATTCGTCCGCGGCCTTTTTGACCACATGGCTTCGCAACTAACACATACCAACGCGAGAACACTCGACGAAGTAATAGACGCGGCCATAGAAATCGAAAACGAGCTAGAAAAAAGACAGACGCTACATCAAAGTAGAAAAAAAGACTCAGTAAACGCGTTAGATACAGCTACACCAACCGCAGCGAAGGTACAATTTGCGGAAACTAGGTCGCCCCGGTCAAAATATTGCGAAATCCACCGAAACAACAGCCACGACACCGCCGAATGTTTCACGGTGCGAAAACTGCGCGAAAACAGACCCGGCCCCTTTAATCGGGACACCTCGCGAGAGAGGTACGAAAACAGATACGATCGCCCCCAACAAAACAACTCGCGCCAAAACTGTGCAAACAACCCACGAAATTCCGAACAAAACCAACAAAGCTTCCGACAACACAACAACTCCCGAAATTTCGGACCAAACCCACAAAACTACTCAAACTCGCGAAATTAACAAAATCCACAAAACTACTCAAACTCGCGAAATTACCAAAATCCACAAAACTACCCGAATTCGCGAAATTACCAAAATCCACAAAACTATTCAAACTCGCGAAATTACCGAAACCCACAAAATTATTCAAACCCACCAAACTACACGAACTCGCAGAATTACCAAAATCAAGCAAATCACTATAACAACTTCCGAAACTTCGGACAAAATGCTCCGAACTATCCAAACACACGAAATTACAACCCGAATTCGCAAGGCCACCAGAACAATCCAAACCAGAATCAAAACCAAAACTACCAACGCGGGTTCGTCCAAAACTCGAAATATTACACTGACACGCATAACCCTTCGGGCTGGAATGGAAACCAAGGAATCCCGCATGGCAGCAGCGGCGAAAATGCACCAGGAAATTATAACCCTCAACAACTCCCCAACGCAGGGCAAAACAAAAACGTAGCTTTTAGCCTCGACGAGAGCGCGGTCGAAAAACTTTTGGACAGAATTATTCAAAAAAACCAAAGTGGTGCTTCCCGAGACAAAGCGACGGGGAGCCAACCACAGTAACGCACAACACCCAATCGTAAACAAACATACAACTCGAAATAAACACAGATTCAAAAGCGAACGCACACTCGGAAACAGACTCAGAACAGAAAATGAACATAAATACAGAAGCATGCACTGACCCCCAAAAGGATGTGGAATCGAAAACACACGTAGAAAACACAACCCAGACCCCGAAAATCGCGAAAACTCAAGTAGTAATCAAGAAAGCGAAAATTAATTTGGGAATTTTAAAGAGACACAAGCCTCCCACGGTAATTCTAGAATCCCCAGACCTATATCAAGCGCAAACAACATTCCTTGCGGACTCGGGCGCGGAAATTAACTTAGTGAAAGAATCAAAAATTTCACCGAATACTTTCGTAGACGCCCTCTTACTATACGATCTAACGGGAATATCGGACGGAATAGTCAAAACTATTGGCAGGTGTACCGTCCGAATAAAAGAATTCAAGGTGATCTTTCACGTAGTGAAAAACGTTTTCCCTATCCGACAAGATGCCATACTCGGCGACGAATTCTTCAGGGGAATCTCGGCGGACATCTTGTACAGCGAATTGTGCATATCATTCGCAGGGTACAAGATTCCGTTTGCAACCCTAGAAGAAGTGGTTATCCCACCAAGATCGAAGGTGATAACCCACGTGCGCTCACAACCAACGAATCTATCAAAGGGTTTCATCCCCAAATTAGACGCGGGCAAAAACGTATACGTCGGAAATGCCCTAGTCAGGAACAACAATGGCATGGCTTACCTCGTGGCGATTAACGCAAACACCTACCCAGTAAACCTTCCTATCCCAACCTTAAAATTATACGAATTCGAGGGACCCCCAAAAAACGACCCGCCCGCTACCACAACGGAACGAAACGCAGTGATTTACGAGGCAGAAGCCAAAAAATGAAACAGAACGGAAGAAATGATATCTCTCCTCAACTTAAACCATCTAAACGAGGAAGGGCGATCTCACGTGCTCAGCTTGGTGACAGAACACCAGCACCTATTTTGCTTGCCTGAAGACAAGTTGGGTCACACCACCGTCCTTAAACACGAAATTTACACCTCCGACGAAAAACCAATTAACACCAAGCAATACAGGTTTCCACAGATTCATAGAGAATAATTACGGGACCAAGTCGAAAAACTGCTTGAAAAAGAGATTATTCAACCTTCTCTCTCCCCCTACAATTCCCCAGTCTGGATTGTCCCCAAAAAGGAAGACTCCAAAGGCAACAAAAAATGGCGCATGGTAATCGAATTTAGAAAGTTGAACGAGAAAACCATACCAGATGCTTACCCTCTCCCAAACATTGTCGATATCCTTGACCAGTTGGGAAACGCAAAGTATTTTTCGACTTTCGATTTGGCATCAGGTTTTCACCAAATTGAAGTGCACGATGGCGATAAACGAAAAACGGCTTTTTCTACGCCGAACGGACACTACGAATTTAACCGTATGCTTTTAGGCCTTAGCAACGCTCCAGCTACGTTCCAAAGACTCATGGACGTAGTCTTGTCAGGTCTCCAAGGGACCGACCTTTTCGTCTATTTGGACGACATCGTTATCTACGCAAACTCCTACCGGGAGTATGAGCGAAAGTTTCGCGAGCTCGCAGGCAGGCTCACGACATCGGGCCTTACTCTCCAAACGGAGAAGTGCAACTTCCTGCGCCGAGGTTTCTTACCTGGGTCACGTGATCTCAGAGGAGGGCGTAAGACCCAATCCTGACAAGGTCAGGGCAGTAAAAGATTTTCCTCGACCAGCTAATAAAAAGAGCATCAAACAATTTGTAGCACTCGCCAGCTACTATCGTCGTTTTATTCGGGATTCCGCGAAGATCGCGACACCACTGACACAACAATTGCGAAAAGACGCTACTTTCGAATGGAACGATGAATGTAAAAAAAGCCTTCGAGTCGCTAAAAGCACACGTAGTGCAATGCCCAATCCTTCGCTACCCGGACGACAAAAAACAATTCCCGCTAACCACCGACGCATCAGATCACGCAATCGGAGCCGTCCTAAGCCAAAAACATAACGGTTTCGATCACCCCGTAGTTTTTCACTCCAGATCCCTATCCCGATCCGAAACGAACTACGACGCAACAAAAAAAGAACTTCTGGCGATAGTTACGGCAATAGAAAATTTTAAATCGTACTTGTACGGACACCATTTCGTGCTCGTGACCGACAATAGAGCATTAACGTATATTACTAGTAAACCCGATCCACCTTAACAATTACAACGATGGCAAATAATATTGAACGATTACGACTACGAAATCCACCACAAACCGGGTAAACAAAACAGTTGCAGACGCGCTTTCGAGAAACCCAGTCCCCATTCCTTCCCATCAGACCCCACAAAAGCTCCTCGGAAAACACAGATGCGCATGATGAAAAGCGACTGAAAACACGACACGAACCTCATACAAGCACGAGGAACCATTCGTCAACGGACGATTCATCGGGAAACCCGGCACCCAAGAAAAAACCCCGACCACTCAAACAATCATCAAGTGACCAAAAAGACAGTTCGGAGGATCGATCATCGGAAAGCGAAAACGACGAAAGACAGCACGTCGACCCGACCATCGACGACGAAAATCCAGGAACAGAATCGGCAGACGAAGGACGTAAGCGCAGTGAGCCACGATCAAAAAATAAAAAGAGTAAAAAACCCCCAACGAGGCAAAGAGAAGAAGAAATTAGCCCAACGAGGCAAAGGAAAGAAGAAATTAGCCCAACGAGGCAAAGTAAAGAAAAAACTAGCCCAACGAGGCGAAGAAAAGAAGAAGTTAATCCATCGCGACAAGCCGAGAATCGCGAAAGTAGAAGGGACTCACTAAAATTACAAGAAATAAAAAATCCGTCGCAAACACCCGATAATCAAGAAACTGAAGCGGAAACAAGCCAGAACGCAACGGAATCCGCACCTGGAGAAATAACGGACGATCAGAGCCACCTATCACCCGAAATCACCTCGGATTATTGGGAGGCCCAACAACCGCCAAAAATGGAAGAAGATGTCGCACTACCCGATGAACCAACATGCAGCCGCATGTCGCCGCCGCCGGTCAATAAAGCCGTCAACAGACCACCCCCGAAGCCGAATTTAGGCGGAAAAATTAGGAAAAAGAAGAAATCAAAAATAAAATGGACCGAGAATCGTATGAATCCATTATGTGTTCCATGCAAAACGCACGCAAACAGGGTAAGCCCCGCAAACTCATAATCAGAAGAAGAAATGGCTGGAGCACCCTCCCAGCTGCGAACTCCACGACGTTCGCCATCGGTAGCCATGGAAACAGACGAATCTTCATCACAAGGAGAAGGAAGCGGAATAGAAAAAACCGAAAGAGAAACTAGAGGTCGCTCGCCAACACCGCCGTTGGACTTTCACGGCTTCACCCCACCTAGAGGTCGCTCGCCAACACCGCCGTTGGACTTTCACATCTTAACCCCACCTAGAGGTCGCTCGCCAACACCGCCGTTGGACTTTCACGGCTTTACCCCACCTAGAAGTCGTTCGCCAATTCCGCCACTAGATTTTCGCGGGTTCACCCCTCCACCGATGGAAGCAACGCCACGGGATTTTCGGGAATCCCCACCTTTTACGGGCGAGCCACTACTTGATTTTCGGGGTTTCCCGCCCACAATAATCGGGACGCCATCAATTCAGCAAAAAACAAATCCACCCGAAGGAAGCTCCACGGAAACAGCCGGAGGAAGCTCTACGGAAACAGCAACAGAAGGTCAAACCGACAAATCACACGACGAAGCCCGAGCGACACAAACTCACGAATGAAAAACACCACTACAAACGCAAGCAACCGAAACATCACCCCCAACGACACAAACCGACGAAACAGAGATATTACACCCACAAACTCAAGAAATCGAAACTTTATTTAATAAACCCCCAATTACCCAAACCTACGAAACAGCGACCTTACGAACTAACCCCCTACCCTCACTGAACCAGGATATAGAAGCGGAGTTAAGGGGGGGGGGGTAAGGTATTTAATTTTTTTTTTTTTGAATTTTTTTTATTTTTGAAATTGAATCCGTAATATCTGAAGAATATTGTGTCAAAATTTCAAGTCAATTGGAGCAAAATCGACGAAGTTATGAGTATTTTTATACCTGCCACTGACTCCACACGCATAAGCGTTTAAAACTTCGGAGCGTTTTTCCCACAACTCACGTTTTTAAAGTCGGTGTCCCCGATAACTTGAAAACTACTGCACCGATCCTTTTGAAATTTTAAACACTATTCCTGTACATCATTTACGAGGTAACGCTGTCGAGTTTTTTTTTTGTTCATAATTTTGATTTTTCAATAACAAATCAGCGGATTTTTTCCCAAAAAATTGTGTTTTTCACTTCAAAGTGTTCGAAAAAATGAAAAAATTGGAATAAAAAAAAAACTCGACAGCGTTACCTGGGGAAAACTATTAGCTAGCGAATGAACTTTGATTTTCTAATTTCGGATGATCCAGCACCAAGTTATGAGGGGCACCGCAATTCAACTTTTTTTCGGCCGAATGGCAACAATGCCATCCGAATTCCCACCGCTTGAAAAAACCGTAACCTATAACGACTACATGACCACCCTGATGGCAGATTTTAAGCAAGTACGACAATTAGCCCACGCAAAACCCTCAAGTACAAAGAACGAACAAAAAAATACTACGACAAAAGGGTCAAGGTGCCAAATTTTAGAGACCTGGTATATTTACAAAAAGAACCTAAAATAGGAAAATTCGACGCGCACTGGTTAGAACCGTACAAAATAGTAGAAATTCGTGATAGGAACAACGTCGTTTTAGAAACTGAGGAGGGAAAAACCAAAAGAGTCTATGTAGATAAAATAAAAAAGGCATATGTTCCAGATGCCTCGTCGTAGCGACAACGTCCGAGGACGCCCTCAGGGTCATGTCGTTTACACGGAACCCCGGCCTGCACTCGGAAGCACTCCGCAACCTCCGTTCGTACCACGTCGCTTGGACACTCGCAACTTATATCAACACCCACGGGCTCAAACAACGACGCTTGGAAATCCAGGAAAATTTAGACGCGATTAGAGAATTCTGCCTCGAGCTTAAATGCAAATGTATGCTAAACAAACAACTGAAAACCATGCAGGATAGATTGAACACAAGAGCAGAAGCAGAAACGACCTTGAACGAACTGGTACCTTCGACGCAACCGGACAAACGCCTTAACAAACGAAAACGGGCACCTTTTGAGTTCGTCGGAAAAGTAAACAAAGTACTTTCCGGTACCATGGATAGCGAAGATGCCGAACTAATCAACGACCAAATACAAACACTAGCGAACACGACAATAGAACTAGCGGAATTAACAGAAAAACAAAAACACGTAATACGATCGGGTTTCGACATCACCCAAAAACAAATAAGATCCCTGCAGGAAAAATTGCACTACGAGACCCCAAGACTTAATCGGGAAATAACCACCTTAAAAAACGAAACAAGCATCATCGACCTCAACCAAAAAGCTGAAAGATTTATCACACAAACAGAAGAAAACCTAAATGAATTAGAATCTGACTCGGACACGCTCACAAACGCAATACTTTTCGCAAAACTTGGACAAATACACCCTCGAATCCTAACAACAAAGAAAATCCTTATAAGCGCGGAGGCCATTAAACAAGCTGCGCCTAACACCGAATTCCCCAATTCCGCTGGACGCAGAACATGCTCCATCTTTAACAGCAGTAATTAAACTCGGCGTATTCCACAACGGCGAAAACCTTGTATATGTACTGACCATTCCATTTTTGGACCCAACACAGTACAAATTATTCCGACACATGCCAGTACCCATTCACCAATTTCCAACAACAAACAGCGGACGATTTGCGTTTATCAAGCCGGCATACTCCTACACCGCGATATCAAACGACTTTAGTAATTACTTTAGTCTGAATAACGTCGATGATTGCAGGCATAGTGAGACCCAATACATTTGCGAACAATCATACCCGGTTAGGCACATCAACGACGAAGCCGACTGCGAAGTCCAAGTAATCACGAACCCCCAATTCAGCGCCCTCGAATCCTGCGATATCAGACTCAAAACACTGAGACAAACCTACTGATCCAAAGTACTAAACGCCAATAGCTGGTTATACGCAGCGCCTAAAAGGGAAACAGTGTACCTTCTATGCAAAGACCAAAGCCCGGTGATTAAATCTATCGAAAATTCAGGCCTCATTCGAATCAGACCAGGTTGTCAAATACAAACACACACAATCACGTTAACTGCAAAATCAGACATAACATCCAGTATGTATACCGAATTCACACACACAACAGTACTCAACATTACCGAAATTATAGCAAGATCCATAAAAACAATCAAAGACGCAGATATTACCGAAGTTTTAGCGGAAACCGAAAAACTCACCGAATTACAAAAAATGGACACAGCATACAATGATTTAGCCTCAAACGAAGTCGCCTTAAAAATAGTTATAGCCAAAGCAAAGGAAATCTCAAAAATGCACCGCCTCAGGGACCAAGTGTCCACTATGGGAAGAATTCTAAAATTCGGCGGAATCAGCCTAGGTTCTTTGGGAATACTCGCGTTAATCATGTGGAAGTACCCGATAGTGGGCCAACTATTTCAAGTGCGCAAAATCTACCCTGTCTAATCAAACCTCGGAAACGTAAACCCCGAAAACACATCAATGAGCAGCCAGAACAAGTCGAACTTCGTAAACAGCCTCCTCGAACCGAACAGTTTTGGCGACCCCAATAAGCAATTGCAGGGAACTTTTGTTCCAAACGGAGTTGTCACGGCTAGACCATAGGCCGGTGTACGCAATAACGTATAGTAGAGATTCGCTTCCTTAAAACAAATAAATAACACGAGTTTTTTTTATTTTCCTGCTTTAGGAATTGAGCGGGTTGTTTCGTACCGTATTATATTTTTCTTTTATCTTTTTCTCGACCAATCACAAAATATATGTATAACTAACCGCTCGAAGCGCCAAACAAAAAAAAGAAGCCTAAGCCTTTCCCCGACCAACCCCCCCCCCCTCCTCTGACCTTGCATGAACGCAAACCGCAACTCACACACTGCATGAATACACTACCCCCCTAAAATACACACACGTACACAGAAATACTTACACGCACACTGTACATACCTTTCGAGAGAAACAAACATTACAAAAGGAACGTTTGGTAACCATCGCCACCATAGAAAAAACTATTTCAAGACTGTGAACGGCGACTTGGATCCACGTCATGAGTGTCCACAGGTGTCGCACATGCATGGGCACCTTGATAAGGCCCAACAATAAGGTGACACGACCCACCCAAAAAAAAACCCCAAACTTTTTTCTGACCTCCATCAACACCACCCACAGATAAATAAATAAAAAAAAAGAGAAGGAAAACGAAATGGACGCCCAGAACAGCGAATGCCCGTTTTGCCAGCGCAGGGGAAACGAGCAAAACCTATTATCGCACATGACGATCTGCCCCGCCAAACGAAAATGTTGGCCGGCACTGAAAGTTCCGTGCCCCCAGTGCAGGTCCATACATCCGCTGGCAAGAATGGAGGCCCACATAGCCTACTGCATAAAATGCCACTGGCGGAAGAGGAAGAAGGAGCGGTAGGCGGAGTAGAGGAAGAAGGAGCGGCAGGCGGAGAAGTGGTAGCGAGAGCAGAAGAAGAAGAGGAAGAAAACTGGTGGGAATCGCAGACAGACGTCACTGACGACCCCGATTTCCCCTTGGACGGCGAAGGGGAGGAGAGCGTCGACCCCGACTTCCTTTTGGACGGCGAAATGGAGGACAACTTCGACCCTGACTTCCTTTCGGACGGCGAAATGGAGGAGAGCTTCGACCCCCACCCTGTCGACGCCGAAGGGGAGGAGGGCCCCGACTTCTCATGGGTCTAGAACCTCCCCCTGCGGGACCTGTTCAATCTCTTGAGAGTGACACTCGATGTCTTCACGGACCGGACATTCAATTAAAACACCCCCCCCCCCCAACAACAACAACAAAAAAAGGGAAAAACGTTCACCCCTCACCCTTTTTTACACACATATATACACTAACCACAACTAACCCACACTAACAAAAAGTAATAACAATAATAATTATAATAATAATAATAATAAACACATTATCAATCCAACGTAAACTTAAACCATATACCCCGTAATCTAACCTTTAATTACTAATCACCAACTAACAAACCTACAATATATACATCCAATACCTTTAAGTTAATCATAAGGAACATTCATTATTCTTTCTTCTAATACTAACCTAGTTAAATAAAACACCCCCCCATGTAACCACCTACTCGTAAACAATTTTTTTTTCTCCCTCCTTACTAACCATACCACGTAATCAGAAGTAATCTTTTTGTATTTACCTTAATCATATAGTTGTAAGCCTTTTTAACAAAAATCTAGATAGATAAGACACACACACCTACCTTTTATATGCACACCCACGCTTTTCATGTTCAGTAAAAAAAAAACAGCTTCAACGAAAGAATCATCTTTTTTTTTCTTCCTTTTCCTTCCCCCCTCATTTCTAACAGAACCCCACCCTATCCAAGGAACCCAACCGGGCCCATCCACGATAACCTACCCACCACAAACCCCCCCCCTGGATCTAATCAAGTTTATAATGGTTTCAGCTAGTCAAGGAACCAACAGATGAGTACGAAATGATGCCTCTTCGTTGGAGTTTATCTAATAATGATTACGGAACCAAACAATGAAGGATTGAGAATAATAACACCATCCCGGGAGCAATAAAAATAAGGAATCTACTCCTCCACAACGAGGAAGAACCGGGAACAAGGACCAGAGAGAAACTTTTCTTTTAAACTAATTTAGCTAATAAGGCCCCCCCCTGTATCCAGTAACACACCCCCCCCCCACTAACACGAACAACTAACCTTTCTTTTTCAGGCTGTTTCAGATTCTTTTCTTTATAGCGAAACGGGTTATAACCAACAAAAGGAGTAAGAGCAAAAACCTCATCAGAAGGAAGAACCAACCGAACATACCCAGGAAACAATCGAGGAAGAGCCACCCGACTACAACCATTCAAGGAAAACACATTAAACAAAACACTAACACAAACCCGGAGCATGGGCACTCCGTTATTATTATATAGAGATACACATACACAAATACCAATTGTAAGAAAACGCAAACACAAACACCAAAATTATGAGCATGGGTACTCCATTTTTCAATGTATAGAATCGCACACAAAACGCTTAAATTGTATTTATTTCCAATGCAGGAGCATTGTTTTCTTGAACCGTGGGAGTGTAACGACCTATATATGAGGTGTTCCACCCCATTTCGAACAGTCAAAAAGTTTTGCACTCCCGAAAAAATTGAAATTTGGTCAAATTATTCAATTAGACAAAAAAAAGTAGTGTGAATTTTTTCAGATTTTTTGGATCGCATTTTTTTGAGTTTTTCAACATTTCAAAATTTTCTAAATAACGTTATATATTGAAAGCATACGATTAAACAGAAAAATGTTTCAGACAAAAAAGTTGCAGTTTTTCATAAACTTTGTGAAAACATTTTTCTTGGAATTTTTCGAGTTCAAAAAATGACCATTTGCATCAAAAATATACGAAAATAATTTTTTTCGGTCGGTATGTCACCTTCGATTTATCTCAAAAAATTCCTGAAAATACTCTGAAATGTGTAAAATACACACGTATTTTTTTTGTCATGGCTCGATTAGTTGTTCCTAAGCTATGCTTTGGTTTATTAATAATATTTTAAAAAGTTTTTTTAGAAAAATCCATTATTACGGAAAATCATAATCTCCCGAATTGTTTTTCTCAAATTTACTAATAGGAAGCCAAAATTGATCGACACATGGTTCCTTATAGAGGAAGCTTTGGCAAATGTGTAAGAAGATAAAGAAGCCATAAGCAAGGTTCTACTTTACATCTCAATAATTCAAAAACGGTACAAACTATGAGGAAGCAATGTGCAAGGTTCTACTTTGCACCCTTTTTTCCGATTATTTCCCTTATCGTCGAATACGTTATTTTCCAGTTTGCTTCCGTTGTTGTCAGTCTGTGCATCATGCTTGTTGGGTTGAACGTTTCGCCTATTTCCGCTGTGAAGTGGTCCCTTCCATGATTTACGTCATCTGTGGATCCACAATAGGGACAATTTTCGCTTTCAGCCCTGTGTCGTTCGTGAAGGAACTCCCTGAAGCAGCCGTGTCCTGAAAGTGCCTGCGTCAGGAAGTAGTCAACTTCTCCGCGTGTTCTACTTTGCCACTTTTCTATTGACTGTATGAGGCTATGTGTTCAGCGCCCATGCAGACTGTCTCTTCATCGCTGCTGCCACTTGCCCTTAAGTTCTTTTCGTGCTTCTGCGCGGTCTCTCCCCTCGTAGAGTTGTTTTTTTTCGGTTGCTATAAGGTCGATGGGTGGAACTCCGCTGATCACCCCCACTGCATCTGCCGAGATTGTCCTGTATGCGCTACATATTCGAATCAGCATCCTTCTTTGCGTCGTCGTGATTTTTTGTCTAGCTGTCTTGTATTTTATAGCGATACTCCATGTCGGTGCTGCATATAGTATCTGTGATTGTACGACGCTTGCCAGGACGCATCTCTTTGATGCTCTAGGACCTCTCATATTTGGCATTTAGCCTGACAGAGCTGTCGCGGTTTTTTCGGCCTTCTGAAGCATTTGGTTCACGTGGGTGCCGAATGTCAGTTTCGTATCCAGCCATACTCCCAGGTACTTCAGGGATTTGCTAGGAATCACCACTTTCTCTCTTATCTTAAACTGTATCGGAGCTATTTTCCTTTTTTTTTGTCAGGACTGCTTCCGTTTTCTTTGGTGCCAGTTCTAGCTTGCGGCCGACCATCCATCATGCCACCCTTTCGAGCGCCCTGTTTCCTCTATTCATCAGCAGTTCTTCTGTTTTTGCGGTCATAACGAGGCCGAGATCGTCTGCGAAGCCGATCAGCGTAATGCCTTCTAGTTCATCGAGTCTCAAGACCTCGTCGTACAGGACGTTCCATAGAGTGGGTCCGAGGACCGATCCTTGCGGAACGCCGCTGCTAACGCGTATCTCTTCTGTGCGCCCTTCCGCATCGAGCGCGATCTTTCGTTCCGAGAGGTATGAAACTATAATTGTTATTAGACCGTCATTCACTCCTCTTTTCCTCAGCTCGTCTAGTATAATTTGCCAGGAGGCGCTGTTGAATGCATTCCTGACATCCAGCGTGATTATCGTGCATAATCGTCGACAGCCGGCAGAGTATGCGGCTGCCTTTTCTGCTAACCCGATAACTTTATTTGTGGCATCGATCGTCTGCCGTCCTTTACGAAAACCGAACTGGTTTTGTGACAGACCGCCGGTTCTTTCTAATTCCCTTCTCAGGCGTTCCACAATTAGCTGTTCATAAATCTTTCCTTCCGCATCGAGCAGACATATCGGTCTGTACGAGGATGGGTTGTCTGCTGGCTTGCCTCCTTTTCTCAGCAGGATAAGCAGGGCTCTCTTCCATGCTGTCGGGAATACTCCGTCTTTGGCCAGTCGGTTATATACGTTTGCAACGTATCCTGGCTTTTGCGTAGCGATTCTCTTAACGATCTCCGGGAGGATTAAACTTGGGCCTGGCGCTTCCTTACGTTTCCCGGCCGCTTTCTTTATTTCTTCTTCGGAGAATGGTGCGAATATGGCTTCATTCCGTCGACGGATTGTAACCGGTTCGTGCACTGGGAAGAGTTTTTCCACCACTTCCTTTGTGAAGGGCATGGTCGGCTGTGATCTCGGTGGGAACCCCGCCATGCCTTTCATGACGGTCCTGTAACCATTTCCCCATATATCCTTGTCGACGTTGTCCTGGAGTTGCCTCCAGCATGCCCTCTTTGCCTATCTGATGCTAGCCTGAAGTTTTTTTTTCTCCACCATATATTGATCCCAAGCGCGTTGGCGTTCCGCTGGGCTTACTCTTCCGCTTCTTGTAAGGATTCGGCGACTTTGTAGGCAGTTTTTTCGAATCTCCGCAATATTCTCGTTCCACCAGTACACAGGCGGATTTTTGTGTGTGGAACGCTTCCGTGGCATAACCTTGTTGCTGATTTTGGTTAAGACGTCCGAAAAGTCTTCCAGCGATTTGGTTTCACTGCTTTCGACTACTCTCGCTATCTCTTCGTCGAGCTTCTTGGGGATTAACTTTCTGGCTTGCCATCCTAGGCGGTGCTTACCTACGTTTCGAGCTTGTTCTTGCGTACTGATTTTGAAGGTTATGTACTCACGATCGCTCAGCGATTCCTGTTCGTCCACTTCTGAGCCATGAATGTTTCCTCCGACGTTTTCTGTGGCGATCGTGAGGTCCAGTATTGAGGACTGGTTTGGTCTCTGAAACGTAGGCTTCGTGCCTTTATTGACGATAGTCAGTCCGTTTTCCGCGATCCAGTCAGTCATGACTTCACCACGTCTATCAATATAAGTCATTCCCCATTGCGGTGATTTCGCATTGAAGACTCCTGATATCTTTGCGTTTTCTCCATTAAGCCTGATCCTGTGGCCTATCTCCTCTAAACATCTTTCCAAGACTTCGAGGTCTTGATTGCCTGAGGAGTAGCAGCTTTAAAGAGTCAGCTCGTTTGTCGTCACGAACGAATAGCCGTTTCCGTGTCCCTGGCGCTTGATCGTGATCTTCGGGTCAAGTATCTTAATTGCCGTGTCTAGCTGTTCGTCATAGATCCAATCCCGACGGCCTTGGATGACCAGCCTATTTGGTTCGCTTATAAGAACAAAGCTGGCTTTCATCTTTCGGCCCGTTGCCACGGCCAGGTCAACGGCGGGCCTACTCCTGTTTGTGTTAATTTGGAGGATTAGCGCCATTTCTGTTTTCACTCGGCCTCGTTCCAAATGTTATTCCGACTGGTTTTAGATCCCCCTCAAACAATTTTTGTGTTTTTTTCCTTTTTTTTAAATTTAAGACAGATTATTTTTAACAAAAATTTTTTTTTGTGCCTACAGCTGCCAGGGAATCAATTTATGTCTTAAATAAATTTCTCTTAGAATTTTAACTCTTCAGTTGAATGTAATAGGGGAGTTATACAGGGTGGTAACGTGTGTACCTCAATTACGACCGAAATATGCGTTGCACGAAAAAATATAATACACAAAAGTTACACGGTTTATAAGGCTCCCTTATGTAGTGCATTTATTTTTTTTATAGGTGGAGGCGCTCCGAAGATCTGAAGGTCAACTTTGTTTTTTTTAATGGAACGCTTTATTTTTTTATAGCGTTATATGGTAGAGTAGCGAATTCTGAGTAAGAAAGTATAGACCTTTATTTGCCCTAGACCTAATAGCTAACGAGTATTTTCACTTTATTACTTGAATATTTTTTTCACATAATATCAAATTGGAGATTCAACCTTCACTTTATATTAATTCAAACACTTACATTAGTTGCGATAAGCCAATAGTCACTCACTGTCACGTAAACAGCGCCGTCCTGCGGAAAGCTGTCATAAGGTTGTTCAAGTAATACAGTGGAATTACTCGTTAGATATCTAGAAAATTACTCGTTAGATATCAGGTTCGGGGCTAATAAAAGTCTATACTGTTTTACTCAGAATTCGCTATTCTACCATATTACGCTATAAAAAATAAAGCGTTCCATTTAAAGAAACATAGTTGACCTTCAGATCTTCGAAGCGCCTTCACCTATAAAAAAAATAAATGCACTACATAGTGTAGCCTTATAAACCATGTAACTTTTGTGTATTACATTTTTCGTGCAACGCATATTTTGGTCGTAAAAGAGGAACAACTTTTGGTAGAGTAAAAGTAGCCCGCGCACGCCCCTGTTTGCCATTCGGCCCTGGTCTGGCAGGCGAAGCGCTTGCCGAGAGCTTCGGATCTTGCAACTGACTATCGTCCTGTGGATTCTGCACGCTCGTACAAATAAATCGATATTTCAGGAACCCCTTGATATTTTCTTGCTTTCTTATATCGACTCCTGAGGTTTTAGAGATGCTTTTCAAATTTTTCCAGATTTTTTGAAAAAATTTCCTAGCTCCGGCCATAGCTCAAAGTTGAGGTAGGAAATTTTGTCAAAATCGGAATTATTTTTTTCTCTTCCTCACGTGATAATTCCATATGCAGATGGTTGAATTGCCTCAACTAGGGTTCATTCGGTACAGAATTTAATTAAGCTTTCTAATGGTTCCAATAAAAAATATTTATCTTTATTTCTGACGAAGCTACCATCGTCCAAAGTCGCAACTTGATTTTTTTGGGCGGGCGGTTAGTAGCCTGATACTATTGGCCTGTAGTATATATATATGAGGTGTTCCACCCCATTTCGAACGGTCAAAAAGTTTTGCACTCCCGAAAAAATTGAAATTTGGTCAAATTATTCAATTAGACGAAAAAAAGTAGTGTGAATTTTTTCAGATTTTTTGGATCGCATTTTTTTGAGTTTTTCAACATTTCAAAATTTTCTAAATAACGTTATATATTGAAAGCATACGATTAAACAGAAAAATGTTTCAGACAAAAAAGTTGCAGTTTTCCATAAACTTTGTGAAAACATTTTTCTTGGAATTTTTCGAGTTCAAAAAATGACCATTTTCATCAAAAATATACGAAAATAATTTTTTTCGGTCGGTATGTCTCCTTCGATTTATCTCAAAAAATTCCTGAAAATACTCTGAAATGTGTAAAATACACACGTATTTTTTTTGTCATGGCTCGATTAGTTGTTCCTAAGCTATGCTTTGGTTTATTAATAATATTTATTAACGTTTTTTTAGAAAAATCCATTATTATGGAAAATCATAATCTCCCGAATTGTTTTTCTCAAATTCACAGATGAGAGAACATTTACAATAATAATATTAATGTTTTTGAGCTTATTGGATAATCGATAACGTAGATGGAACTCCATTGAACTCGTTCGAAAGCTACGCTCTATAATCACTCGTTCAAAAAATTCAATGATTAAGTGAATAATTTTCTGTCCTAACATCATATTTTTTTATTATTGTTGTGTAAATGAATCACAACGTAAGAACTGGGAAAAAGTGAAGCATAAACAGATCGTTGCGAGTTATTTATTTTTCCAGACTCGGTGAGTTACGAAGTCCGTGGCGAGCGAATATATTTTGCATTGGAGAATCCCATCCGGTCCTGGTATAATGCAAAGGTGTTTTTGGGTCTTCGGTACAGCTTTCACTCGCTTAAATCTCGATTCCATCTACGTTATCGATTATCTATGCTCCAATAAGCTCCAAAACATTAATATCATCATTGTAAATGTTCTTTCATCTGTAAATTTGAGAAAAACAATTCGGGAGATTATGATTTTCCATAATAATGGATTTTTCTAAAAAAACTTTAATAAATATTATAAATAAACCAAAGCATAGCTTAGGAACAACTAATCGAGCCATGACAAAAAAAATACGTGTGTATTTTACACATTTCAGAGTATTTTCAGGAATTTTTTGAGATAAATCGAAGGAGACATACCGACCGAAAAAAATTATTTTCGTATATTTTTGATGAAAATGGTCATTTTTTGAACTCGAAAAATTCCAAGAAAAATGTTTTCACAAAGTTTATGGAAAACTGCAACTTTTTTGTCTGAAACATTTTTCTGTTTAATCGTATGCTTTCAATATATAACGTTATTTAGAAAATTTTGAAATGTTGAAAAACTCAAAAAAATGCGATCCAAAAAATCTGAAAAAATTCACACTACTTTTTTTCGTCTCATTGAATAATTTGACCAAATTTCAATTTTTTCGGGAGTGCAAAACTTTTTGACCGTTCGAAATGGGGTGGAACACCTCATATATATATATATATATATATATATATATATATATATATATACCACAGGCATATTTTTTTTATTATTATTATATTATTATTATATTTTATTTTATTTTTATACATATATATATATATATATATATATATATTTATATATATATGTATAAATATATACATATTGTGTGTGTGTATATATATTGAATATACATTTGATTCTAATGATTATGTCTGGGCGCTCTGCTTTGAAATTCGCGCCAACTACGCGCTCTGGATTTACTATAAGGAGAGGCGAAGATTGAGACCCACTGATCCCTCGCGCCGACGGGCTCGCTCGGAATCGGGGGGCGGGCTCGAGCTGGCCGCTGTCGCCAGGGAAAGCTATCGCCAGGGGCACCGTTGACGGTGGAAGACTCGAGCGATTGGAACGGATCTTCGGGGAAGCTTTCCACGGGTGAGGAGTACACCATCCCAGTGCAGTTGCGTCTCGAGAGAAGGCCGGTAAGGTAGGTAACTGAATAAGTTAATACGGGTAGGTAACTGAATAGGTAATACTTGTCTCGAGACGCTGCCGCGTCTCTTGATCTTCGTGTTTATAATTAAGCCGTATTAAAAGAAATCAATTACTCGAATTAATTCTTTGATGCATTAATAAATTTGATTTTTAATTGATTAGTCGTCATGGTTCGATTTATGATAAAACGTAATCACTTCACAAATTAAAAAAAAATTGATGGTTTGGATTTGGAATTTGGTTGCTTAGCTGAGTATGCTTCGGCCATGTTAAAAAAGCTTTGACAGAATATCAGCGTTTGAGAAGATTTTTAGTGCGGATTGATGGAGCGTTGACCAAATATTAGCGTTTTCCAATAATATGAAAGCGCGGCTTGATAGAGCCTTGACAATATATCAGCGCTTAACACTTATCCTTCAATCTTGGAATCGTTTGGATGCGGACCTTTCTACGATTGAAACACACAGACATATATATTCCGGAAAGTAAAAATCGCTTTATCTCGTCTTTCAAAGGATGATAATTAAACCTGACAAAGCATGGAGAACGGATGAAAGAAAAGAGCGTAGGGAATGGATGGAAACAAATGACAAAGCATGGGGAAAAAAAATGCGAAAGAAAAAAGTGGGAAACTGAAAAAAGAATAGCCTCCAGGAAGAATGGAAAGCAGAGTAGTCGCAGCAGTGTAGGATTGAGAGCTGGCTCCGGTTGCTACTTGCACATGGCGAGAAATCTGCTTATAACACAATACACATGCATGAATTTCTATTTACTACTATTCCACGTACTTCTCACATTATTCTAAATTTCTAAATTTGTTTACTACGGTTCTATTTTTAATTTGTTTTTCACTACGATTCTATTTTCAATTTATTATTGTTTCTTTTTGACAAAGGAGGATTGAGGACAGGAAACCGAACTTGCCCGGATCTTGCCTGAAAATCTGGTAAGAAAACCTGTTCAACCTTGTAGTTCGACTGCCGCCGAGTGGAGCGCATATATATCGTTTTACAGATAAAGCGAGTGACATATACATGGCTTTCATAGCGAATGCTTCATAGAACCGCTGAGGATTATGATTCGACAAGTAAGCGATCCACAATTTAAATAATATAAATACGATGAATTGAATTTTTATAAATCCGTATTATCGATGTTAACCCAGTGAACAAAATGATGTAAAACTGATGTCAGGATGACATCAAGTCACGTCATGATTTACGTAAGGTGTGAGTCATATATGAGTGATATATGACTCATAATTTCCCACTTCCTGACGTAAGATTTTTACGTAAGATAGATGACGTAGATATGACATCTGATCGACATCATTATGACTTGACTGGCGTCAAAATGACATAACTCTGATGTCATAGGAAAGTGAATATGCTACCGGAAGCTTACAAAAATATGACGTCCAGCTGACTTACTTGTCATTTATCTGACATCACATATGACATAAATTTGGGGTAATATATTGATGTAAAGTAGGGTCCAAACGCGTACATCACTGTGACGTATTCATGGCATGATTATAAAATACCTCAAGTTTCAATGACATAACTCTGATGTCATGGTGATAAGAAGAATTCTTAAATGCTAACAATAATGTGATATTTAACTGAGATGAAGAATAATTCACATTAGTGGCTCCAAATAATTAAATATTTATTTTGTAAAAAAGCATAATAATCCAGAATTGATAACTATTACAACAGACCTTGTTATATTTTCCAATTATAAATAGTGATAATTCGTTACTGTACCTTTATTACAATACTGTGGTATAAGGAATAAAAACAAAATATACGGCGCGAGTGTATGCGTGAGAGAAATAGATACAGAGAAAGAGAGAGCGATAGAAAGAGAGAGAGAGAGAGAGAGAGAGAGAAAGAGAGAGAGAGAGAGAGAGAGAGAGAGAGAGAGAGAGTGAGTGAGTGAGTGAGTGGTTGTTTTGTGTACGAACGCGACAATGTCCGAAAATCGTGGTTGCGCGCGACGAGTCGACAAAGCAAAAAAAAAACGTTAGTCGTTACACGGTCGTCGTTGCGCGATAATCGATATAGAGTGATCGAAGTAAGGATCTATGTATATTAACCTATCGTCAAATAAAGTTCGTTTTAAGCCATTTATCCGCGGTGCCTACGTAGTTTTTATTACGGGGAACGTTTCGAAAAATACGTTATCTTACAATACAATAATTAATTTTGAAATTGGTACATACATTTCATTTATAATAATCCCAATCTGTTTAATGTTAAAAATATATTTGATGTTTGCAATTAAAGAGAATTCGCGGTATAAGTGAAATGTAGACACTATATATAAAGGTGAAAATTGAGAACGTCATACCCGAAATTTTACTAATTGATTGTTGAATCAATACATAATACAACTGATACACAAATAAGGACATTGTGTATTTTTATACAGTCGTGACATTAATATTATGTCAGTTGTGTATAAGAGAATGACTCGGAGCTGATGCGTAAGTATGACGTTAATCGTACTCAGGGATAGGAATCCATTCAATGAAAATGTATTTCAAATACTTTTTCAAACGAATAATTATGATTAATTATTATGCAAGAATAAATATTTTTATATTTCTGTAATAATTATGACCAATTCACGTGAATTATGATTTTACAATGAATTGAAGTATTCGATGAATCTGGTGAAATTCGTTATCATTTGGTATGGAAAGTATTTGAAATACATTTTCATTAAATAAATGCCCATCCCCGATCGTACTTCAATTTTACGTGGGTGTGGTACGTTTGACCGACAATCATTTGACCGACCAATCACTTGGCCGACACCATTTGACCGACAAATCATTTAACCGACAGGTACATTTCACCGACAGGTGCACTTGGCCGACAAGTCAGTTAGTCGACACCACTTGACCGACAAATTATTTAACCGACAGGTACGCTTGACCGACACGCACATTTGACCGACAGGTACATTTGGCCGACAGGACAGTTAGCCGACACCACTTGACCGACAAGTACATTTGACCGACAAAACATTCAACCGCCAGGACATATGGGCGACAGATCAGTTAGTCGACAATCATTTGCCGACAAATTATTCAGCCGACAGGTACGCTTGACCGACACGTAGATTTAACCGACAAGCACACATGACCGATAGGTAGGTTAAATCATATAAACACAAGATGGTTATAAGATCGTAACAAACAGAATAAAATGCAATTCGAAACCAAATATTATAAACTGAATTTACCTGTCCCGTAAGATTTTGACGTACCACTTTCGGTGTCTAATCGACAACTGAAACGCTATTTGAGTAACGCGTAAAAGTCGAAACAGTGTAATCACCAGATGTAAGACAGAGAATCAAAACAAACGTTGTTGAGAAAATCGACTGTGCGCACGGAGCGGCATGAACGAACAACATCCACACTGACTACAATTTGTATCTGCTGCTTCCAAAAATACCGATAGAATGAAGATTCCATATTAAAAAAAACTCCTACCTGCAAAAACAATCGGAATGAAAGAATGCCTCTGTGAAAAATAAAATAATGAATTATATCATATCGAATCAATAAATTATTATATCATCATAAATGTTTGTTCAAACGTACCTGTTGGTGAAATGTACCTGTCGATTGAATGGTTTGTGGGCCAGATGTACCTGTCGGTCAAATGAATTGTCGGTCAAGTGGTGTCGGCCATATGTACCCGTCGGTCAATTGTACCTGTCGGTTGAATGTACCCGTCGGTTAAATGTACCTGTCGGTGAAATTTACTTGTCGGTCAAATGTACTTGTCGGTGAAATGTACAT
>OY759157.1:17981370-17986645 GCA_963662125.1 Diplazon laetatorius | reverse complement strand
ACACACACACACACACACACACACACACACACACACACACACACACACACACACACACACACACACACACACACACACACACACACACACACACACACACACACACACACACACACACACACACACACACACACACACACACACACACACACACACACACACACACACACACACACACACACACACACACACACACACACACACACACACACACACACACACACACACACACACACACACACACACACACACACACACACACACACACACACACACACACACACACACACACACACACACACACACACACACACACACACACACACACACACACACACACACACACACACACACACACACACACACACACACACACACACACACACACACACACACACACACACACACACACACACACACACACACACACACACACACACACACACACACACACACACACACACACACACACACACACACACACACACACACACACACACACACACACACACACACACACACACACACACACACACACACACACACACACACACACACACACACACACACACACACACACACACACACACACACACACACACACACACACACACACACACACACACACACACACACACACACACACACACACACACACACACACACACACACACACACACACACACACACACACACACACACACACACACACACACACACACACACACACACACACACACACACACACACACACACACACACACACACACACACACACACACACACACACACACACACACACACACACACACACACACACACACACACACACACACACACACACACACACACACACACACACACACACACACACACACACACACACACACACACACACACACACACACACACACACACACACACACACACACACACACACACACACACACACACACACACACACACACACACACACACACACACACACACACACACACACACACACACACACACACACACACACACACACACACACACACACACACACACACACACACACACACACACACACACACACACACACACACACACACACACACACACACACACACACACACACACACACACACACACACACACACACACACACACACACACACACACACACACACACACACACACACACACACACACACACACACACACACACACACACACACACACACACACACACACACACACACACACACACACACACACACACACACACACACACACACACACACACACACACACACACACACACACACACACACACACACACACACACACACACACACACACACACACACACACACACACACACACACACACACACACACACACACACACACACACACACACACACACACACACACACACACACACACACACACACACACACACACACACACACACACACACACACACACACACACACACACACACACACACACACACACACACACACACACACACACACACACACACACACACACACACACACACACACACACACACACACACACACACACACACACACACACACACACACACACACACACACACACACACACACACACACACACACACACACACACACACACACACACACACACACACACACACACACACACACACACACACACACACACACACACACACACACACACACACACACACACACACACACACACACACACACACACACACACACACACACACACACACACACACACACACACACACACACACACACACACACACACACACACACACACACACACACACACACACACACACACACACACACACACACACACACACACACACACACACACACACACACACACACACACACACACACACACACACACACACACACACACACACACACACACACACACACACACACACACACACACACACACACACACACACACACACACACACACACACACACACACACACACACACACACACACACACACACACACACACACACACACACACACACACACACACACACACACACACACACACACACACACACACACACACACACACACACACACACACACACACACACACACACACACACACACACACACACACACACACACACACACACACACACACACACACACACACACACACACACACACACACACACACACACACACACACACACACACACACACACACACACACACACACACACACACACACACACACACACACACACACACACACACACACACACACACACACACACACACACACACACACACACACACACACACACACACACACACACACACACACACACACACACACACACACACACACACACACACACACACACACACACACACACACACACACACACACACACACACACACACACACACACACACACACACACACACACACACACACACACACACACACACACACACACACACACACACACACACACACACACACACACACACACACACACACACACACACACACACACACACACACACACACACACACACACACACACACACACACACACACACACACACACACACACACACACACACACACACACACACACACACACACACACACACACACACACACACACACACACACACACACACACACACACACACACACACACACACACACACACACACACACACACACACACACACACACACACACACACACACACACACACACACACACACACACACACACACACACACACACACACACACACACACACACACACACACACACACACACACACACACACACACACACACACACACACACACACACACACACACACACACACACACACACACACACACACACACACACACACACACACACACACACACACACACACACACACACACACACACACACACACACACACACACACACACACACACACACACACACACACACACACACACACACACACACACACACACACACACACACACACACACACACACACACACACACACACACACACACACACACACACACACACACACACACACACACACACACACACACACACACACACACACACACACACACACACACACACACACACACACACACACACACACACACACACACACACACACACACACACACACACACACACACACACACACACACACACACACACACACACACACACACACACACACACACACACACACACACACACACACACACACACACACACACACACACACACACACACACACACACACACACACACACACACACACACACACACACACACACACACACACACACACACACACACACACACACACACACACACACACACACACACACACACACACACACACACACACACACACACACACACACACACACACACACACACACACACACACACACACACACACACACACACACACACACACACACACACACACACACACACACACACACACACACACACACACACACACACACACACACACACACACACAACACACACACACACACACACACACACACACACACACACACACACACACACACACACACACACACACACACACACACACACACACACACACACACACACACACACACACACACACACACACACACACACACACACACACACACACACACACACACACACACACACACACACACACACACACACACACACACACACACACACACACACACACACACACACACACACACACACACACACACACACACACACACACACACACACACACACACACACACACACACACACACACACACACACACACACACACACACACACACACACACACACACACACACACACACACACACACACACACACACACACACACACACACACACACACACACACACACACACACACACACACACACACACACACACACACACACACACACACACACACACACACACACACACACACACACACACACACACACACACACACACACACACACACACACACACACACACACACACACACACACACACACACACACACACACACACACACACACACACACACACACACACACACACACACACACACACACACACACACACACACACACACACACACACACACACACACACACACACACACACACACACACACACACACACACACACACACACACACACACACACACACACACACACACACACACACACACACACACACACACACACACACACACACACACACACACACACACACACACACACACACACACACACACACACACACACACACACACACACACACACACACACACACACACACACACACACACACACACACACACACACACACACACACACACACACACACACACACACACACACACACACACACACACACACACACACACACACACACACACACACACACACACACACACACACACACACACACACACACACACACACACACACACACACACACACACACACACACACACACACACACACACACACACACACACACACACACACACACACACACACACACACACACACACACACACACACACACACACACACACACACACACACACACACACACACACACACACACACACACACACACACACACACACACACACACACACACACACACACACACACACACACACACACACACACACACACACACACACACACACACACACACACACACACACACACACACACACACACACACACACACACACACACACACACACACACACACACACACACACACACACACACACACACACACACACACACACACACACACACACACACACACACACACACACACACACACACACACACACACACACACACACACACACACACACACACACACACACACACACACACACACACACACACACACACACACACACACACACACACACACACACACACACACACACACACACACACACACACACACACACACACACACACACACACACACACACACACACACACACACACACACACACACACACACACACACACACACACACACACACACACACACACACACACACACACACACACACACACACACACACACACACACACACACACACACACACACACACACACACACACACACACACACACACACACACACACACACACACACACACACACACACACACACACACAC